>VUQH01090419.1:18082-28574 GCA_015106775.1 Etroplus canarensis | reverse complement strand
CTGTTTATAAGATGGTAGTGAGACCTGCTACCATGTATGGTTTGGAGACAGTGGCACTGACAAAAAGACAGGAGGCAGAGTTGAAAATGTTGAGATTTTCCCTGGGAGTGACCAGGATGGACAGGATTAGAAATGAGTACATCAGAGGGACAGCTCATGTTGAGAAGTTTGGAGGCAAAGTCAGAGAGGCAAGGTTGAGATAGTTTGGACATGTGCAGAGGAGGGATAGTGGATATATTGGACAAAGGACGTTAAAGATGAAGCTGCCAGGCAGGAGGAGAGGAGGAAGATTCATGGATGTAGTGAGGAGGACATGCAGAGGGTTGGTGTGAGGGAAGAGGATGTAAGGGATAGGGTGAGATGGAGGCAGCTTATCCGCTGTGGCGACCCCTAATGGGAGAAGTTGAAATAATAATAATAATAATAATAATGAACATGAAGAACTTAGTCAAGCACACACTGCCTCGTACACTCATATCATACACTCATTTGCAGTAATAGCCACAGGCTTTCTTCCTTATTAAAGATACTTGGTGTTTTTTATTTACATCATATAAGACAGAAGATGTGCCCTTTATGTCATTCATAAACCAATAGCTGTCATCATGCCCCTTACATAAACAGTACAGACCTGATTGCAACAACAGGGTCAAACAGGGTTCATGTCCAAGGTCAACTTGCTAGGTTTACAACATCAAACACCAAAGTACAAAAGCTTCAGCAGATTCTCAAATTTGATGATTAATTATTGGTTGTCAAAGTGAACTCTGCAGAGATATCAGTGAAAGCAAGAGTTCATGATTTAGTGGTTTTAAAAGTTATCGAAGCTACTATTTCTCAACAGGTTGGAGCCATGGGGAAAGAAATGTGCATCTTTTTGGGGGGTCTGGATTATGTTTGTGGATCTGAACATCAACCCTTCTTTGTTTCTGCTGTTAAAACTAGGCTATTAAAACAAATAAGGACAATTTTCCATCATCTTTGACCCTTTGTACTGTGGGGATGAAGCGGATCTTGGCAACAAGACAGTTTATAACAATGTCCTGCAAAAAACAGCAACTTTATTTTTCAATAAAAATAACACTGTCATGCTAATTCAGTTAAAGAAAATGGTTCATAAATGTATCATTAAAGAATCTCCTTTAAAGTAAAACATGGAATGAAAAAGTAACAAAAGTGTTTATATATTTTTTTTTTTTTATTCTTGAAAAAAGTTATTACTGAGGGTGTGAAGGTTTTGCAGGAAAGTAGCATGTTGGGAAAACCAGCCTGTCTTTAGATGGACCAAACATACTGACAAAAAGTATAAAGCTGAAATAGAAAAATAGGGAAAACAAAGCAGAGATTCTTCTTTTGCTACAATTCACAATTCACTTTGGAATCATACCAAAAAGAACCTGCAAAAATTTTTTAATGCAGTTTCATTTTTTCCACTTTGACTATATTAAATAAATTAAAATTGTACAGATTTTGATGATAAAGGATGATGAACTCAGTATAATCTCATATTGTTTGAAAGACACGCAGGCACACAGACACAAGTTGCAGGAGTTCTGGATGTGTTTGGCTTTGTCTCACTGGACGCTGGACCCTGTCACACTTATTTGAAAGTATTTGTTCATGTTTGTGTATTTGAAACAATGTATACAGTATAGTTGTTGTATTGCCACAGTTATCTTAAAGTATGCATGTGTATGAGTAAGTCACCTATGGCCTGGACTGTAGTGTAATGGTGTAACACGGTAGAGAACCAGTACCTGCAACACCTCTGCATCTAAATAGCAAGACTTGTTAGATCAGGCCAAATTGCATCTATTATTATGCCAGGTATTTACAGACTTGGAGATGCTAGCAATGTGTGGGTTTAACGCTGGTGTAATGTCCTTTATTAAGCCTACCAGCATAATTTAGGCACTGCTGAAGTGTAAGCGACACTGCACTACATTTATGCTACAATAAATTCATCAAGTATACATTAATTCATGTATGTATTATTGTCAGGATGACAACTGGAGAATACTTATTTATCTGCATGTTAAAGCTGGCCCTACAAAAACCTCACCCTAGGCACCGTAGCACCACCATCAGTACATTTAACAGTGGTCCACCTAACCCTTAAGATAATTCAGTGTTTTTTACTGGTAGATACTGTAATACAGTAGATGTGATCACTACTTTTTAAAGGATTTTACTGTTCTGAAAACTGATGCTTTATATAAAATGACCTTTCTTGAACCTCAGATATTCACTAGATTTTACTTTATCATCAGGAAAAATAACCGGTTTCTACTTTCCCTGGACCCACAGACAGACTTCCCTCAACTTTTGGAAGACCTGATGAACCATGAATTAATGTATTTGAACATCTTTACTGGTGCACAAGTTACTGTTCTTGAGTAGGCCTGACAATGTTTATGGAAACAGAAATACTGAAGTGATAATCTACAGATGTATACATATGCAGGATGCATGTTTTACTGAAGTCCCAGGAGAGCACTGCAGATTCTGGTTCTCTATACATCACACGAAATCAATGAATGTCTTCAGAAATATATTTTCATTCAGTTGCCACAGAGCAGTAAAAGTTGAACAACATTTTGCTGTCTTCTACAATGTGTAACAAGCCCCCTACACAAAATGATCTACTGACTAAAGTTTAAAGTTGACAGTTGTCTTTTAATACAGACAAACTCTCTGAGCTTAATAAGTTACCCTGCCTAATCCCTAACCCATTAAACAATGGCACCTAGTTTCAAGTTAATATTTTTTCTTTGTGTTGCAATCTGTAATATTTTTAGGCTAAAAACCATATTGCCATGCGTTTGAAAGATTGATTTTTCTTCATGCTTACTGTCTAGTCAATTGTTGGTTCTGCTAGTGTACTACAAAGTGTACAATTTAGAAAAAAATGGTTATGGTAATTTCTAATGGGAATTGTGGGCAAGACTGTGGCACGTATGCAAAAAATACTCTGAAAAATATACTTACCTTTTTTGTTAGCAAAATTCTCTTTTTTCATTCTAAAATTTAACAGAAGCTTTACAGAACATGTGCAAGCTTTTAAGCTTTCTGATGCTACTGCCATCTAAAAGTCTGATGACTGAATTATGAATGGCAATAATGAGCAAAGGATTTTTAGCACTCGGTAACCCGCATTCACTTCAAACACAGGCAGTTCAAAAGGAACTCTTTTTTAAGGTAACTATTTGCCTCCTAGCATCATTTCCTCCAAAATATTGTAGAAGGCCCTTCTACAAGAGTGGAAGCTGTTATGGCTTCGGGGGGGGGTCTATATTAATGCCTATAGATTTAGAATGGGATCTCAAAAAAGCTCACATACAGTACATGTAAACTGTGGAGATGGCCCAATACGTTTGTCCATTCAGAGTATTTGTTTTTCCAGAATTTATTCTACTGATGATTTTTTTCTGCAACCAGTTTTAACCCCTTGCTAGCACCAGTGAACCATCAAAATGTGGAAATCAGGAACAAAACCTTCACTTAAAAAACAAGCTAAGCTTGGACTGGTGTGTCTTAACATTAAATTGGCACATTTTTATCTTGTAGAGGTCAAACAACAAGAATATATTTTGGCAAGAGTTAGTGAATTCATCCTAATTCTATTATAATTATGAATTATAATGTGTGCTGGAGTAAACCAATGTCAAAACTGTATTTTTCCATCTTATCAGCTTAGTGATTGTGTTCTCTTCTAAGTATCTTCAGCCATAATGTGATGTTGTCATACCACAGAAAGAAAACACTTTTTTATTTACACAAAGAAGGAAAGCCTCCACAATTAGTACGACACATTTGAATTTAAATAACCAAGATCTTTTGCCATTTTTGGCCATTTGTATTAATTTAATAAGACGTAATGTCAGTTGACTTTATATAATAATAAAGCAATTCTGTTAACATCATAATATTCTGTATAATAGAAACTAATGCCCCCTACAAAAGTTTTTTTCTTAGTCAACCATTGAAGCTCTAATGTAACACACTGTAATGGAACTCTTATTACGGTAAAACAGCACCCAAATGTGCCAAGTTGGTCAAATATACAAAGACTATCCAGCTTCAAACCTTCCACTGTAAGACAACAGTTTTTATTCTCTTGTCCCATTTACCATGTCTGGGTTACTGAATTATTTTTAAGTTATTTGGAAGGCTTGAGATTTCCACTGAACAAACCATACTCAGTCTACCAGCAAGCTAGCAGACTTGAATTTAAATCCCGGTGGTTAAATTTGCACAGGGCTAGTAAAGAATTTTTACCTGTATATGTGGCAAATAAAAAAAGAAAAGAAAAAAAAATACAATGCAATTAAAAAAGATTATGTTATGCACACAAATGTGAACTGTGTCAAGTGTACATACTATAACTATGTGAACAAGTTAGCATTGTACTGTATTATAAGTACTATTTTGTGTGTATTATTGAATCTGGACATAAACAGGTGAACAGAAATCAAAATATTTGAACTTTTTGAGGAACGCTTGATTTATCTTGCCAGCCATTCATTACCATCTCCAATGAAAATGAAATGTACAGTACAAGTTCAAATGTGGCTTAAAGCTACTGGCACATGCCATTTCTTCTTTCATGTTATTCACTCCCAAATAAAAGTAAAGACAGAAAACTCATAAAGCAATTTCATGTGCAAGGACTCCAACCCCAAATGCAAATGGCACGTTTACTGATAATGATACAACAAGCAAAGCCAAAGGCTGCGGTTCGAGGAAGGCCTCAATAAGGACTGAAGGTGGCTCCTGGGCCTGCAGATCTTCCGATACATTTGAGTAGGCTGGAAAACAGAAAAAAAGTGGAGGGAGGGTGGGGCATGGAAACGAGAATAAACGGGTGTGTAGGTCAAGTAGGCTTTTATAGACATACCACCAAAAGGGGAGTGTTTAGAGTATGGTCCTGCTCCCAAAATTAAGATAAATTATCTCCACTTAAAACATGAGATAAATTAAGCGCTCCCTATATTTTCCTGTATTATGCAAGTTTTTTCAAATATTTCAATACAATCCATCTCATATTTGTCCAGATTTGAGCACTAAAAGGCACTGAGCTGGGACTAATTTTCAGTCCTACACATATAATATGCAATGACAAGGTTGGACTGTTGTTGCTTATAGTCTTTAATGGGTTAGAAGCAGACAAGGTTCTAAGATCAGCCTAATACTGGCAGTTTTGGCATTTGTCTTTAGATGGCTCCCTAAATCACCTCATTTGTGCCTCTTATTTGTCACTCCCCACCACAACCAACTGGCCCTAGGTTAATGGTTTCTAATATAACAAGCAGCAGATGTTAGAAGTGTGTTTGGTGAAGCACGACATTATACAGGGACAGCTGCAAGGACAGAAAGGGGAGTTGTGTTGTTATCCATAAGTGGTCTTCCTTGTAAAAGAGGCCATGATGCACAGCAAACATTTATGGCAATGTTGCCATCTTGCAAAAATTCATACAATTTTATCCTCAGCACCCAGTTTGTTAATGGAAAGTGGATTTGTTCAATTTGCACAGTTCCATTGCTATTGAGCACATGCCAGTCATATGTTTGGTCTCTCCAGGTTTTCTCCAAGCATTTGACACAGGTCAAAGATAGAGCTAAACACCAGATCTGGATCTGAGGAATCCAGCTAGATCATGAAGTTTTATATTAAGGTTCCTCTGCTAATTGATTCCAACAGTACACTTCCCTGGGGATGGGTCCATGTGAAACTAGCACAGTAGCTGTTCCTTAAGTCTTTTGAACCATATCTCCCTTGCTGAGGGGAGACGAGGGCATGTTGTTCTTTTTCACTTATGATGAAAGCCTTTTATAAGTTTCATTCACACAGGCCATCCCACAGGTCTGAATCAAAGTTTTTCTTAAATAATGCATTTGCATATCCAAAGCTTTGTGCAATGGGTTTCCTGCACAAGTTCAAATCCTGTAACTCACTTAACTGTGTAACCTGGTCTGAGGATGGGATCTACAAGCTTGTTTCTCTTAGAAACATGGTCCCAATGCTGTAGGAGACTTTCCTCATAGAGGCCGGAGGAGCAGAGCGAGAGCTGGTCAGTGAGGCGTGGCTGTGGGATGTGCCTGCCTCCAGGAAGTAACATGTCCCTGGGATCTCTTTGGGAAAATTCTCTGGGAGGTCAAGCCTTGAACGAGGGACAAATGAAAACGAGCGGTCGTCTTTCAATAGTCTGTTGAAAAGAGAAGGAAATAGGAGAAGTTGAATCAAAAACATTAAATAAAGGTAAAGTGAAAAGTTTGTTGAGTAAAAAAACATCACAGTATTACACTATATGAACAAAAGTATTGGTCCATCTAAACATTTCACCTACAGGTGCTTTTATGACATTCCATCCTATATTCATAGTTGACTGACAGACAGACAGACAGACAGACAGACAGACAGACAGAGATTGCAGCTGTATCAGCTTCCACTTTTCTAGAACACACTGATATTGGTTTGACTGGTGTTGATATTTGATGAGGTTTAGGTCAGGGCTCTATGTGGGCCAGTCAAGTTTTTCCTCACCAAATTCATCCAACCATGCCTTTATGAACTTTGCATTGTGTACAGATGCACAGTCATGCTGAAACAGAAAAGAGTCTTTCCCTAATTATTTCCACAAAGTTGGAAGCATAGAACCCCAGAAAAACAATCCCACAGTATTATCCCTCTTTCATTAAACTTTATAGTTAGCACAATGCAGTCAGGTAATGTTCTCCTGGCATTTGCCAAAGCCAGACTTTTCCATCAGACTGCCAGATAGAGAAGCGTGAATCTTTACTCCACAGATTACATTTCAACTTCTTCCGAGTCCATTGGCAGCGTGCTTTACACCACTCCATTTGATGCCCGGCAATGTACTTGGTGATGTAAGGTTGGCATGCAGCTGCTTGACTAGGGAAAACCCATGCCATGAAGCTCCCAGTGCATAGTTTTTGTGTTGATGTTAATACCAGAGGAGGTTTGGAACTCTGCAGTTATTGAATCAGCAGAGCGTTGGTGACTTTTATACACTATGCATCCCAGCACTAGTCCACCGTGCTCTGTAACTTTAGGTGGTCTACAACTTACAGCTGATTTGCTGTGGCTCTTAAATGCTTCCACTTTGCAATAATAATTGTAGTATGAAAGAAATTTCACCAGCTGACTTGTTGTTGATGTCCTATTACCGTACCATACTCAAATTCAGTGAATTCTTTAGAATGACCCATTCATTAACAACTTTTGTCCATATAGTCATAACTATCACTGTAAAATTAGTCATACTATGACAATAACAGATAACAGAACAATAACAGACAACATAAAGTCCATAGCTTAATATGTGTTACATGATAATATTTACACTTGATTGTCTTAAAAAAGACAGCATGCTGTATGTCTTACTGTCTGTGTACATGTGTATATTTGTATGCAATATTTAGCACAGGTACTTACTGATAGGTTGTGGGACTAACATTGATACACCTGGGATGACTTCCTGATTCAAACTTGCTAGCCAATGTCACATTGTTCCCAAACAAGCAATAACGTGGCATCTTAACCCCGACCACACCTGCCAGCACCGAGCCTGTGTGAATGCCTATCCTTAGCTAAGGAAGGAAGGAAGGAAGGAAGGAAGGAAGGAGGTTGTAGAGTAAAAAAAGAAGTAGAAGAGATGTTAGAGCAATGAAAGTGTCTCGGACATTTAAAAAAATACAGTTTAAACAGGATTTCACGTGCATATTGTAGCAACACACATGTACTTGGCATGAATAGTTCCACAGCTACTGTTTTCACTGCACTTTGTTTACAGTACAAAATATCATATTATTCGCATTGATGTTTGGTTGGCAATATGAGCAAAATCATATGATTTGTGCCTAAAACAACACAATAAACAATCCTGGCACTGCTGGGACTGTTCATGAATTTGATTTCCCTGCTGAATTGAGCTGATGCCATTAATTTGTGTGCTGCCTATCCTGTAGCGCAAAGGCTATCATGTGTGCATTGATCCGATAAATGAAAATTGTAGTGTCACTATCATTCTTCCATATTAGTGTGGATGTTATTATCTAGTCTGATATCCTGTGGCAGCAGATTGTTAGAGTGATGAAAATCTTAAAATAGCAAGAGCGTGAGGGGGAAATTAATGAAATTAATAATTGATGCCATCTCCACTTGGTAACAGATACATGGCAGCAATATGATTTTTGTATTATCATCTGGCCTAAGTATTAATCTATAAATGGCTGAAGCCTGGAGTCAAAGCTATCTAGCAATCACTACAATTCATGTTCATGCACAAGATCATGTATTTCTACCACGTAGGAACAAGGCGTCAGAGCTGCTGAACATACAAACACCCCTGCCCACAAAAGTTAGTGGAACCAATGTCCTTTTATAGGACTGTCTAGCCACTCGGCCGTCATCTTGGTAATGCCTCTGGGCAATTGTACTTTGGCTTACCAAGACTTCTTAAGAAGACCAAACCATTTATTTCAACAATCTCTGAGACATAGAAACCATTCCCAGTCAAATATGATGAAAAAAAGTGTAAAAATGTTTGTTGACTTTGCCACATAAGTTTCTAACCCTGAGTTACATCTACAATGCATGCACCAAGTTTCACAAGATTCCTAGATTATGTATGACAAGAAAAATCAAAGAATTATGTATGAAAATAATAAATTAAATATATCCAACAAACATGCAAATGTCAACATTTGTAGATGATAACTTTTGGAGGAAAGTAAAACATGTTTCTTCTATGATTGCACTTAATGTAGCACAATGCAAAACAATGCAGGTGATTAATACTATAGCAAAAAAATATTATCACTCAATTTGAATGTAAAGGTTATACAGTATTCATATACTATTGTTCACCCTTTATTTATTTTATTAAGTAATTTCAGATCCATAAAGGTGTATAAAATCAAGCACCTAGCCACACAGCCTGTCTTTATTTGCAAAACAATGGGTTTTTCTAAAAAGTTCACTCAAGTCAATTGTGGTATTGTGATAGGATACCACTGCTACAGTGCCTTGCAAAAGCATTCATACCCCTTGAAGTTTCCCACATTTTGTCATGTTAAAACAACAAATGTAGATGTATTTTATTGGGACTGTATGTGAAAGAACAACACAAAGTGGTGCATAATTGTGAAGTGGAAGGAAAATGATTCAAATTTTTTATGAATAAAAATCTTTAAAAAGTGGCCGTCTGTCTGTCCGTCGTCTACCACTTTTCCAGAGATCCGGGTCACGAAGGCAGCAGTTCGAGCAGAGAAACCCAGACTTTTCTCTCCCCAGCCACCTCCTCCAACTCTTGGGGGACACCAAGGCATTCTCAGGCTAACCAGGAGACAGTCTCTCCAGCGGGTCTCCTCTCAGAGGGACGTGCCCAAAATACCTCAAGTGAGAGGCATCCAGGAGGCATCCTGATCAGATGCCCGAACCACCTCAACTGGGTCCTTTCGATGTGGAGGAGCAGCAGCTCTACTCTGAGCCTCTCCAAGTTCCTTACCCTGTCTCTGAGGGTGAGCCCAGCAACCCTGCGGAGAAAGCTGATTTCGACCGCTTGTATTCACGAGCTCATTCTTTCAGACATTACCAAAAATTCATGACCATAGGTGAGGTAGGAATGTAGATAGACTGGTAAATCGAAAGCTTTGCCTTTGAGCTCAGCTCCCTCTTCACCAGACAGATCAGTATAACGTCTGCATCACCGCAGATGCTGCCCCGATCGGTCCGTCAATCTCCTGCTCCATCCTCCCCTCATTTGTGAATAAAACCCTGAGATACTTGAACTCCTCCACTTGGGGCAGGACCTCATCCCCAACACAGAGAGAGCAATCCACCCTTTTCCGGCAGAGTACCATGGACTCAGACTTGGAGGTGCTGATTTTCATCCTGGCTGCTGCACACTATGTAACAAACCATCCCAGCAAGGCCTGGAGGTCACTGCTTGATGAAGCCATCAGAACCACATCATCTGCAAACAGCAGACATGAGATCCTATGGCCACCAACCATGACACCCTCCGTTTCCTGGCTAGAAATCCTGTCCATAAAGATTATGAACAGGATCAGTGACAAAGGGCAGCCCTGGCAGAGTCCAACTCTCCCTGGGAACAAGATCGACTGGTTATTGGCAATATGAACCAGACTCTTGCAATGGTTGTATGGAGACCGGATTGCTCGTAGCAAGAAGCCTGATACTCCATACTCCCGAAACACCCCCCACAAGAATCCACGAGGGATGCGGTCGAATGCTTTCTCCAAGTCCACAAAACACATGTAGACTGGTTGGGCAAATTCCCAAGTGCCCTCAAGGATCCTCGAGAGGGTGAAGAGCTGGTCCAATGTTCCACGACCAGGACGAAAACCACATTGTTCCTCCTGTATCTGAGGTTTGACCAAGGGCCAGACTCTCCTCTCCAGTACCTTAGCATAGACCTTCCCAGAGAGGCTGAGGAGTGTGATCCCT
>VUQH01090419.1:0-18062 GCA_015106775.1 Etroplus canarensis | reverse complement strand
GTCGAATGCCTTCTCCAAATCCACAAAACACATGTAGACTGGTTGGGCAAACTCCCAGGCGCCCTCGAGGATCCTCGAGAGGGCAAAGAGCTGGTCCAATGTGCTACGACCACATTGTTCCTCCTGTATCTGAGGTTCGACCAAGGGCCAGACTCTCCTCTCCAGTACCTTAGCATAGACCTTCCCAGAGAGGCTGAGGAGTGTGATCCCTCTATAATTGCAACACACTCTCTGGTCCCCCTTCTTTAAAAGGGGAACCACCACCCCAGTTTGCCATGCCAAGGGTACAGTCCCCAACTTCCACGCGATAGTGCAGAGATGTGTCAACCAGGACAGCTCTACAACATCCAGAGCCTTGAGGTACTCAGGGCGAATCTCATCCACACCCGGGGCCCTGCCACAGACAAGTTTTTTTAACAACTTCTGCAACCTCAGCTCCAGTGATGGGCGAGTTACCCCCCTTGTCCTCATGCTCTGCTTCTATTATAGAAGACATGTCAATAGGATTGAGGAGATCCTTGAAGTATTCCTTCCGCCGCCTGACAATATCTTCAGCTGAGGACAGCAGCACACCATCCGCAACACACACAGTGTGAACAGGGAGACACTTTCCCCTCCTGAGTTGCCGGACGGTTTGCCAGAATTTCGTTGACCGGAAGTCTTGCTCCATGGTCTCACTGAACTCTTCAAGCTAACCAAGCTCGGTAGGACACCTTCTTCAGCTTGATAGCCCCCCTAACCTCTGGTGTCCACCGTTTGGTTCGAAGGTTGCCACCACGACAAGCACCGACAACCCTACGGCCACAGCTCTGAGCGGCTGCTTCAGCAATGGAGGTGGAGAACATAGCCCATTCAGACTCCATGTCTCCCTCGGAATGTAGTTGAAGTTTCTCCAGAGGTGGGAGTTAAGGACCTCTCTGACAGAGTCCTCTGCCAGACGTTCCCAGCATACCCTCACTATACATTTGGGCCTGCCATCGGATCCAACTCGCCACCAGGTAGTGGTCAGTTGTCAGCTCTGCAACTCTCTTTATCCAAGTGTCCAAAACATGTGGTCTCATATCATGATAATGAAATCGATCATCGACCTGCGACCTAGGGTGTCTTGGTGCCAAGTGCACATATGGATGCCCTTATGCTTGTACATGGTGTTTGTTATGGACAAACTGTGGTTAGCACAGAAGTCCAATGACTGTACACCGCTCGAGTTCAGATCGAGCAGGCCATTCTTCCCAATCACACCCCTCCATGTCTCACTGTCATTGCCCACGTGCTCATTGAAGTCCCCCAGTAGGACAGTGGAGTCTCTGAAAGGTACGCTTTCCAGCACACCAGTCAGAGACTCCTAAAAGGGTGGATACTCTGAGACATTGTTTGGTGCATAGGCACAAACGATGGTCAGGACCCGTTTCCCAATCCAGAGGCATAGGGAAACAACCCTTTCGTCCACTGGGGAAAACCCCAACATAGAGGAAGCCAGGTGGGGGGATACAAGAATGCCTACACCCGCCCGTCTCCTCTTGCCCGGTACAACTCCAGAAAAAGCTTAAGTCCAACCCCTCTCCAGGAATACAGTTCCGGAGCCTGAACAGTGCTTTGAGGTGAGCCCAACTATTTCTAGTTGGTATCTCTTAGCCTCATGTACCAGCGGGAGCTCCTTCCCCACCAGAGGGATGACGTTCCATGTCCCAAGAGCCAGTTTAGCCAGCTGAAGATTGGACCGCCAAGGTCTCCACCTTGGACTGTCACCCAATTCACATTTCACAGGAACCCCATGGTCCCTCCAGCGGATGGTGAGCCCACTGGAGGGCGGACCCATGTTGCTTCTTCAGGCTGAACCCGGCCGGGTTCCATGGGTAAAAACCCAGCCATCAGGCACTTGCCGTCAAGCTCCTCCCCCAGGCCTAGCTCAAGGGCGGGGCCCTGGTAACCCCCAACCAGGCGAGGTACACAGAATCCTTGCTGTCTTTTTCATCATGGGGATTCATTGGGCTACTCTTAGTCTGGCTCTTCACCCAGGACCTGTTTGCCATGGGAGACCCTACCAGGGGCAAACTGCCCCCGACAACATAGCTCCTGGGATCATAAGAACTCACCCCACCACCACGGTAAGGTGGCGATCCACGTGTTGAGTAAAGTTGTCCTGCATATTTTCTGGCTAGTTTCTTGTGTGTACTCCTAGTGTCTTGATGCGCCTTACTTACAACAGTTAGGCCCATGACATTTACACAGGCATCTCTCTGACTTTACATTACAACAAACAAATATTTCACCCGCTTCTCTCCTAGGTTGTGAATCAGGTTAGTTCAACTTCTTTTGGAAAACATTACACACCTCAAATCCACCATACAGCAAATTAGATGTTTTAAGGCAAGATGGCAGTCTTCCTTCGGTTTTCTATTATGCTGCTGTAAGAAAAGAAATGAAGAAAATCTTAACCTTTCGTAATTACAGACAAAAAGCCTGCAGCCTCTGCATCTAAATGACCATGTAAATTGAGAGTTTGTATAATGGAGCAATATGCATATGAAGAGAGCAGTGTTAGGGAAAAGCAAGCATGCTCAGCAGACTTTTAAATGGAGGAATAAAGCTTAAGAGTGAGACAGAGAGGATGATACACTCACAGTCATCCTTCTACACATCACTTTCTTCTTATCAACTGCCGCCCTCCTTGATCTGACAAAGCCATGCCAGGGATCAAATGTGCTTACAAGCTGCCCTCTTTTCATTATCCATCATGTCAGCGTACGTCTCAGCACCTGACACCAGCCGACCAACCCCCTCCTGAGCTCCTGTTTTGCACTGCACCTATTTTCACCTTCCCAGCTGCCAGTTGCAACCCCCAAACTCCCCCATATTACTACCCTTGCATCTGAACCTGTTATATTGCTCATTCAGCCAAGTGCTATTCGTACCTGGAACAATTTGTGCTTCAGGGATATGGCTACCCATCTGCACCACTTTGTAGTTCACGGCAGGGCTTATTGTGGAGAAGGAAGTGTATTCTGTTCATGTTCATTCACACACAGCACTCTGGTAAAAGAAGACATGGTTTATCTGCGTGCCCTGCAGCGTGTCATTCAACAAGGACCTAGAGATGTTGTGTCACCTAAAGATGTGTATGAAGCTGTTCCTGCTATTAAAAGAGTCCTCTTTTTTTTGCCTTTTTCCTTAATCTGTTTCTCAGATAGCGCTGGAGCTGCTCGAGGAACAGAGCAAGGGAGTGAATGTTAAGAGAATTTGTTTTTGTATCCATGCCAACATGTTGGGCCAGAGGTGGATATTTTAACATTACAAAACACCAGTGGATTAAAAGAGGACCTGCATGCTGCCAAGGAAAGACCTTCAGTAAACTGGGTGGAAAATAAAAAACCTGTAAAATGCAGTGCAGTAAATACTGTAAAAATTCTTCAGCTTTGATTGGACATTTTCTTGTTTTTACCTGTTTGTATGCTGACTGTTTTTTTTTTTTTTAATATAAACGGTGCTGTATATTACAAGAACATGGTGTCCTGTGAGTTTGTGTATGGATGATTTTTTTTGCTTCTATACACAACCGCAACAGATTTTAAATTAAACAGTCAAAATATGATCAAAGTGCAGACTTTCAGCTTTAATTCAGGGGGTTTGTCAAAAGAATTGCAGGTTCTGTCGGAGGTTTCTTCCTGTTAAAAGGGAGTTTTTCCTTCCCACCGTCGCCAAGTGCTTGCTCATAGGGGATCATCGGATTGTTGGGGTTTTCTCTTTAACACTGTAGTATCTTTACCCTACAGTGTGAAGCACCTCTAGGCGACTTTTGTGAATTGGCGCTATTTAAATAAAATTGAATTGAATTGAATTGAATAGGTACCTTCTCTGTGAATGCCTAAATTTGAGGGTTAGTCACTCCATTTTCCTTGTATGCTCTGTGGTTGCTCAGGATGTTGGAGGAGCTGGACCTGGGCTGGTGCCCCACGCTGCAGAGCAGCACTGGATGTTTCCAGCACCTCGCCCGCAGTCTGCCACGCCTGCGCAAGCTCTTCCTCACTGCCAACCGAACTGTCTGCGACTCAGACATAGAAGAGCTGGCAGCCAACTGCCCCTCGCTGCAGCATCTCGACATACTAGGTAAGTTCTCCCTCATGCATATGTGGAAACAAACATTTATCATTACTGATCATTTGTTGATGACGAACAACTCAGACTTATTCAGTTGTAACTTTAGACTTACTCTTTATACCCGGCTATCATCACACCAGTGGATAAGGCTCCTCATCACAGCAGGATGGCCACAAGTGCACCTTTATTTTTTTGTGGCAAGGCCAATCCCGCTATTTCATTTGAGGAAAAAAAACCAAAATTAAAGTTAACTGCAAACACAAACCTAAATGATCGGCTTAATTTTGATATGAATGCTGTAATGCTCACTAAGCAAAGTTTCAGCAGCATACCACAGCAGTAACACTTCAATTACAGTTGCATAAGTTGATGCTTTGACAGCACAGTAGCTTGACTGTTTTTCAGGCTATGCTGATGTGTCAGTTCTTTGGTTATTTCAAATGTGCTTCGGTGGTTAAGTCGCTGGAAGGTGTGCAAATGATTTAGTCAGGACTCTATTATATGTATCAGCTGCTGGAGAGGAACATTTACTTAATTTACACAGAAAAATACAGATCCTGTTTCCTTTTTCAGAAATACCCAGATATACAACATTAATAGATTGTTTTTTTCCTCTGCTCTGTTTTTTTTTTTTTAACCATCTTCCATATTCTCCATGTCCCTGTTGTGATTCGTCTGCCGGACAGGTACACGCTTAGTGAGCGCTGCTTCACTGAAGAAACTCCTCCAGTCGTGTCCTCAGCTTCTCCTCCTGGACATCTCCTTCTGCTCACAGATAGACATGCGAGTCGTCCAGGAGCTCTCCGGCCTCTTCCCCAATGTGGCCATTAAGAAAAGCTTCACTCAGTGACCCCAGAATTGGCTCATTTCCCACTACTGAGATGTAGCAAGTGGAGGGAGGTGCTGGTCAGCACATACTGCCCCAGAGTGTTTCAGAGACAGGTCAGATGCAGGAGGAGATTACAGACCTGCCTTTGCCTGTATCACGGACAAGATCTTCTTTTAGTGGTCAGTAAATAAAGTGGTGGTGCTGAGTGAGGAGGTTCTTACTGACTTCACAGATTTAATTGACTGAACACAAATAACTGCAAACTTCTAGCCACATGATTATAGAACATGAGACTTTTTGTTGTTGTTTTTGAAATCAGGGTTGTTGCAGTAAAGCTGCTACATCTTTCCAGAATATGAATCAGCACTTACTATATGTATTGCCAAACAACACACCGCAAGGAGATATGCCTTGGTACTTGGATGCAAGACCCAAACAAAGCAACATTTGTGATCAAACCTCTCTTAAAAATATTGTTAGGACAACAAAAAGAACAAAAAAGTTCACTAAACATCAAGGCTGCGGTCAGTGCCTTGTCAGTTTTTGGAATAATATGAATGAGCTGGTTTAATTAGAAAAAGGTCTTTCTGGTGGCATCTGTCACCATTCAGTCAGTTTCATTTAATCATAAGAAACCATACTTGATGCTGTTTTTCTCAAAAGTGTGAGGAGATTTAAAGGTGAAAACAAAGGAGCAGTGCACTGTGGTTAGTGTTATTTTGAACTTTAATGCAAATGTCCAAACTACAGAATCTTACAAAAAGGATCTCACACTATTGATAGTCCATCCATTTAGAGAAGGCATCTTTCCATCAGTGTAAAAACATTTGTTTTTACCTACACATGCTCTAAAAATGCAGAAGTAGAGAAAACACCAGATCAGACCAGACACACTGACTCATTGTGTTAACTTCTCTGTGCATTTGAAAGCAGAGGGAAGTAACGCAGTTCAATAAAGTAGACCCCAATTTTCTTTTCCTCGCCAGTCATAAATCAGACATGTTTGTTACAGCAGTTCCATTTTAAAGTTTTCACTGGCATTATATAGAATAGTTTCCAACTATAGGGTGTGGGCAGCTGTTTATGTGTCCCCATATTTCAGGCATATTGGATGGATGTAATAATTCTATATTAAGTCATTGATGATGGCACTTCAGCTTAGTAAGAATTACAACTGCATCTGTTAGATGTATGCTGTTTGCATATGTGGAACTGGAGGCTTTTGTTCGGTTACTGGAGACAAAGTAAGATTTAATTGGCCTGTTCCAGGTTTGCTCTTATTTAAATCTGTTCCACAGTTGAAACAGTTAAATTTTTGGATACATGTATCAAATACTTCACTGGCCTAAGTTAAGTGCAACATTTGGGTTTTTATTTTAGTCAGGGCAGTGTTATTGTTCATTGGGTTAGATGATACATGTTTGTGTGTATGTTATAAAGGTCATTCTTTTTGTTGGCAGTTCGTTTGGCTCTTTAAAGTTAAGGTAATTAGGGGAATTGGGGCTTTTAGGATATGGATGCTTTGGAGAGACTTTTGTCTCCGACACTGAAATTCCTGCATTTAAAAGTCGCTGATTCCTCCTCCAACATGAGCACTCAGGCAGAGGAATGTTTTCAGTGCCATTTGTCAGTCAGCAAGATTACACAAGCAGAGTATTATGAAAGTTGGTGGAAATAACGGCCAGGGCAGAAGAAGAACCCATTAAAGTTTGTTGCAGATGCAGAACAGTCTCTTTAAAGGTGCAGTATAGACCTTCTACAAAGTCATAACATAGTGATGTTTCTGCTTTTGTTCATATTGAGCTCTCAGTCACTGCTGTCCGATTACAGCCGACTACAAATGAAGTTCCACCGCTGAGGAGTACTGTGAATTAAGCTGAGGATGTTATTTTGACAACACACTGTAAATACTATATGTGACCTCAGTATTTTTCCTCAAACTCAGGGGTTATATATCGCATTCTCATTTGTCCATTTTGTTTTTAATGTACTCCAGAAACCAGCACAAAGGACGTCTTTACAGAAAGTAACACCAGTTACAGGATGTTGATGCCAACAATATATACACACAACTAGCACTCGTGCGACAAAAAAAACAGAGTTCGTTGGTCGTTGAATGTTGCAGTATTTGTAGGATTATTGTTGCTGATTATTTAATTTTTGTAATATATGAAGCCACCTTTGGGAATGTGGTAGAAGTGCTTGGAAAGCATTTTATTTTTGAAAAACTTGAACTTTTCTTTGAAGCACATGCTATTAGTCAATATTTGTGCCTTATACTCCTGTTTGAATGTTGTGCAATGTCCAAGTGGTATAGATTATGGTGAAGTGCTTTGCTTTTATGCCCCTCAACCAAAGTAATACACAACAACCTGGTCATCAGTCTCACAGCTATATTTGACCAGCTTATATGCCATATACTTTATATCAGCCATGTTAATTATTATGCAAAGTAATATTTATTTATATTTCCCTGTATGGTAAAAAAAAGTATTATTTTTACTCATTATTGGTGGGTGCAGAAATGGTAATATATAATTTGGGAAACACTTTTTGTTCAGTTTCATTTTTTGGTATTTAACCTACTTTAGCACTAAGACTGAAAATATATCTTTAGCCTAGCTTAGCATAAAGAATGGAAGTGCTTTCTTTTTTAGCCTGCCTCAGCATAAAGACTAAAAATATATTGTTAGCCTAACTTAGCATGAAGATGGATACACGTCTTTAGTGTTGCTTAGCTTAAAGAATGGAATTTTTGCATGTAATCTTGTTTATTGTAAAGATTGAAATCGTATAGCTTTAGCGTCTCCTAGAATAAACAGTCGACGTGCATCTTTGTTCAGCCTTAGAATACACTGAAAGCATTTATTAAGCCTAGCTTTGCATAAAGAGTGATAGCATGTCTGTGGCCTAGCTCGCAACAAAGATTGGAATCTGGAGGAAAGTCTAACGCCTTTGGACAAGTTGTATGCAGAGCTCCTTAGTGACAACAACTGTGCTTTTAATGATTTCCTACAGTAACTCTTAGCTGCATAAAGTGTATTTTTTTCACTTTTGATAGTACAAAACTGGTTAGTGGAGTCATATCTTCATTATCACCTCCACCAAGGAGCCACTGTGTCATTGATGTTCTGGTTTGAGTGCTTCTTTATACATTATGAGATAGGACTGGTCAGGCTTGGTGGAGGTATGCAGTCTTGGATTGCTCATGTTCTTTCTTGAGATTTAAGGAAAAAATGACAATGGCTTACCTTCTATAAAATCCCTATTTACTGCAGTGTGAACAGTTTCCCTGCATCTGGTCTTTGTGCTGAGCTGGGCTAAAACCAGAGCAGTGCTGGTTGCCTGAAGTCAATCAGATTTTGATGGAAAACCCAGAAATGTTAAATTTATGCTGAGATTAATACATTTGCTTTATTTTCAGTCTTGAGTTTTGTTTTAAACAAAAGGTGTGGTAACAGTGTGACACACCAGCCCTTCCACTGAGATGATGCAAATGTTCCTTCAGTTGCAACTGAAAGCAATCTTACTATACAGCCGAGAAGTGTATGCAACACTTTTGCCTGGCCCACCCAAATCCAGGCAGTAATTTCAATTATATTTCTTTGTAATTGTGTCTAATGACTACTGCAACAAAATGAAAACAATGGCAGTTTATAGCAACTAAGGCAAACTGTTTAAACATGAACACCACTCTCAGATGATCACTGTTTGACCAGAGGTGTATTTTCTGAGGTGGCCCTGCTTTTCTCTAATGAATATGCATTCTCCCAATCTGGATGTGTGATCAGCCTTTGTGCCATGCACTGGGAGGACCTGCAGCGGTGCTCCCTCTGCTGCAGCGAGAAAGCCACTGTTGTGTGAAAAAGATTGTGCCTCTGTCATGCTGAAATGTGGTGCTTCACTTTCACCGGGTTTTAAATAAACTGAAGGCTGATGACTGAATATGTGTGGCTCATTGTGATCCTGCAGGAACAGGGATGTAAACAATCTGTACAACAAAGTGGCAGAAAAAGCATTAACTTGCTCATATTCTGTTTTCTCTTATTCTTCAGCTCCATTGAACAGTATGCCATCACTGCCAAAGCAAATGGAAATTGTGCCGCTGTATCATGCTGGGGCTTCTTAAGGAGAGTTGTGTAAGTGTGATTGGGGGAAAAGCAGGCTCGTCTACTGAATCCACAACAACTAGCAGAGCCATTAGTCAGGATGAGTGACTGGATAGTTGTTGCGGAATGATCCTTTTTGCCTTAACCCTCTGCCATTTTACAGTCTATTAATACCACAGGGAGAAGTGACATTAGCTTGTCTTCTTAACGGCCTTTTAATGAATTGTTTATGCCTGGTTTAATGATGTATATTGTGGCCCTGTAATGTGCCCTAATGACGGAGAACGAGGCGGCCTCGGCTGAAGTATTAATTTGGACTGCCTCCCCAATGATTATTCCTCAGCCACTAACGCCGCCGCCGCCACCACTGCTGCCGTGTATGCGAGTGTGGATGCAAACGTGATTCATGGAGGCTTTCCGCTCTGCACTACGACTTGATTTCTTGCTGTCACGCTCCTCTATGAGGCTGATATATCCAGGGGGGATCCACAGCAATTAGTTCAGCTTTTTATTTGTCTTTCAAGTGCCTACAGACATAGCTTGATGAATCTGCAGGGGGAATAAATGGATGGAAATATTGTTCCTGAATAATAAATCCAGGGTTAAAAAGTAAACGAAGGGGGAAGGGTTATAGAGTGGTAGCAGAAGGTCGACCCGTGACTCCTTTATTGCCTTTTGTTTCTCTTCTTTCTTCCTCTATCTGCAAACCGCGTAAGTGACACAAGAGCATACCTGGACAAACATGACAGCAGAAACAGGCTTCTCTGTGGTCTCCCTCCTCAGGCTGGGACTCGACAGGCCCCAGACCTGCCTGAGGGAGACCTCACTGTGATACCCATCATTATGTGGCTTGGTGTCGCTTCTCTAGTTTCTCTCCTTGGACTCTAATAATGAAGGCATCCCTGACAGTCCTCACTGTTGTCTGTGTGAAGCTTGTTACTTTTGTTACATTTTTAAGGATATTGAATGTCAGCCCTGAGTTTCTTAAATCCATCTAAGCACTAAAATCAATAGGCGGCTTTTTGATGCTGCAGAGATGGAGTGTTTCTTTTGCCATTTTTGCATCCATGAGGATAACTGTTTTTATTTGGACATGTTGCCAAACTGTGATACCTCGATGTAATTATTGTAAGCAAGTGACACCACACAGTGACTCTTCAGAAATCTCATCTGATACGAGCTGAAGAGACTCAGTGCTTGTGTTTCTCAAAATGAGCCCACTATGCCCTGTTACATCGGGTTTTTTTTGTTGTCTTCCCGAAAGTGTCATCGCAGGTTACGGCCTCAGTTGGGACGTCAGTTACAAGAAAAGTGTTTTCTTTCTGAGATTGTTTCCTTTGAAGAATATTTAAGGAGGATAAAACATTTTTTTCTCTTATCTTTCTAATCATCGTGTGACCCGTCAGCTTTATCTCAGGATCCCTCATTACAAATGAACAACACAGTTTTCTTGTTTTGTACCAAACAGCTATCCAGCAGAGTTCGCACCAGCTTTGACCCAGTGGCACAGATAATTAGAAATGGACTAAAGAGACATCTGCATTATTAAAGAAGGAGTATTGCCTGCGTGTGCTGGCCTTAGTACCATCTTTATTTTCCTCACTGAACAGAGCAGGAATGGAGTTAAAGGATGTGAGTAAATGTGGAGATTAGACAGTCTAGTTGGTGTTTTCCTGAGCTGATACTGTTTTCTTTTTTGCACTAGATCTGTAATAAGGTTTACTGTAATCTGTTTAAGTTTAAGTGTAGTGGTTTACACATTTGTCTTATAAGCGAAAGGTCCCTGGTTCAATTCTGGGTGGGATCACAAGCCCCTCTCACCACGGAAGGTTGCATCAGGAAAGGCATCCGGTGTAAAACCTCTGCCAAATGCTGATGAGGGATAATGTGCTGTGGTGACCCCTTGGGGAGAATACAAGGGAGCAGCTGAAGGTACTTAATTTTAGGTCTTCATTGATTTCAGACTGTCCCCAAATGAGTGTACATGTCCACTTATGGCCACTTCATTAGGCATAAGGTACAGGCTCAGCTGCTCGTTAATGGAAATATCTAATCAGCCAATCGTATGGTAACAACTCAATGCATTTAGGCTTTAGATGTGGTAAAGACAACCTGCTGAAGTTCAAACTAATCATCAGAATGGGGAATAAAGGTGAGTTAAGTGACTTTGGGCCCCTTGTACCAACTGAACATTGTTTAAATGCGGGAGCCTACATAAGTATTGTTGCTGACCATTTCCATCCCTTTATGACCACAGTGTATCCATCTTCTGACGGCTGCCTGTCACAAAGCTCAAATCATAACAAACTGGTTTTGAACATGAGTTCGCTGTTCTCACTTGTGTCTTCTAGATACTATATAAATTAATTTATATTATTATAAACTATAATAAATTCATTTTGCTCAAAATAATGGCCTCAGAGAAAGTAAGTGAAGTAAACTTACTTGGCTAAGATGGTAAATTAAGGTTGCAATCTTCATACTAGCAAAAACTAAGTCACTGCAACTTGAATAAAGTGTGAAAAATAAATGAGCACAACTTAACTTAGGTAGTTAAGTACTTAATTTACCTCAGTTTATCTGACTTTAAAATATACCAACTCAGCTTTGGAAGACAGGTCTTATTTGTTGTATGTGAACACTGCCTGGAAGTCCTTATTTGCTATAGGACTTTCAGTCATGGTGGCTTCTTGATAGTTAAAACTTTGCCCCTTAAGTCTTTGTGCACACAAGTGTGGAATAGTCCATACTCAGAAAAATGAAGTATAAATTATTAAATGAAACTTGGATACAGAGTAAATAAGTAAACGTAGTTAAGCGTTTAATTTAAATACGGTCGCTGATATATTTACAGTGTACATTTACAGTGTACATGTAAACTTCAGCTTGTCTAAAGCTTCCTGTTCTCTCCACAGCCATATACTGAGTGGTGTAGGGGGCTCCCGGGCCTTCATAAAGAGGGTCTGGCACAGGCGCTGCATGTGTGAGATGGCCGCGCTGAAAGATGAGCATGTTTCACAAACAGGCCAAGCAATTATAGCCCGAATAATTATGCGCTGAAGGGGAGACACGATTCGCCCCACTGATCAGCAAAGTTCATGTGAAGTTATAATTAAACAATAACTCGTTTACAAATGAACGCACACACGCGTTTGTGTGCTTAAGTGTGCAAAGTGTAATTAGTTGCGATGCATGTGAGTGAAACTGAACAACAACAATGTCAAATGGTGGAATTATGCTCAGCTCGTGAGCTTGTATCACTGTTATCTCTGTGTGTGTTTTGTGTGTGGGGAGGTGGCAGCGAGGAACGATAGGAGGAGGAGGAGAAGGAGGAGGAGGAGGTGGTGTGAGTAAAGAGAGACTGACAGATTCGATGAGTGATTGTTGGGCTGAATCGTCCTCACATGACAGAGATGGACATGATGGTTGATGTTTTGTACAAACACGTTAAATGAAGATCACTGGGGAGGGTGTGTATGTGACAAAAACATTCATTTTCAAAATCAATTAAACCCCAGAAAATCACAATGAAATATTACATTGTTACACATTGTGTATTATAAATTGCATTTTATGATCTGAATGAGATTATGTATCAGTTCTCTGATGTTTCCACATTTGTCCAATTCTACTTTTAATCTGACACCTTTTTCCCCCAACAAGTTAGAGAAACCTCTAATTACAAATGCTTGTCTCATGAGAGAGCTGAATGTGCTGAGTCAGCCTCACTTCTTTAATCTCACACTGTACACCCCACTTCATTATCCCCTGCTCGAGGCTCCGGCTGCTTCTGTCACTATAGAAAACAGAAACAATGCTGTCAAGGTAATCTGAGATAGAAGAAGTTTACATACCAATGAGGCCTTTTTAATAGAGGTTAAACAGGGAGATGATACACGATAACCTGATTAATATGTGTGTAAAAGACACCTCAAATCTGATCTCACACCCTGCAGGATGCTACCAGCTCAGGTTCTGCAGGCTGAGATGTCTTTTAGCAGCTTGTAGTTTTCATGGGGGCCACCTTGAGCACAAATCTGGACAGGAATGTGGAGTTTGGTGGAAGATTGGGGTTATCTATCCAGTGTCCCCATTCATCATGCCCTTTATTGTTTAAACTAGTACTTTTCCTACATTCACATGTCAGTACCCGGGGTCAACCATCCGAATCTACAGTGAACAAAAGAGAGGTGAAGAAGAGAGTGCAGGCAGGGTGGAGTGGGTGGAGATGAGTGTCTGGGTGATTTGTGACAGAAAGACAGCAGCAAGAGTGAGTGTTATGATGCATGGTTCAGAGACGGTGGCACAACAGGAGGCAGAACTAGAGGTGGCAGAGTTGAAGATACTGAGATTTTTGTAGAGAGTGACCGGGATGGACAGGAGCACATCAGAGGGACAGCTCAGATGGAGCGGTTTGGAGATAAAGTCAGAGAAGCAAGGTTGACATGGTTTGGACATGTTCAGGTGAGGGATAGTGGCTACATCAGATAAAGGATGTTGAAGATGGAGCTGCCAGGCAGGAGGAGAAGAAGAAGACCACAGAGAAGGTTGATGGATGTAGTGAAGGAGGACATGAAAAAGGTGGGTGTGACTGAAGAGGATGGAAGGGATAGGGTGAGATGGAGGCAAATGATCTGCTGTGGTGACCCCTAAGGGGAGCAGCCAAAAGAAGAAGACATGTGAAAAGGTCTGATGCTTTGTTTTTTCCAGAGTAACCTTCAGTCTATTGCTGAATAATCAGTTGTACTTACCTCAACCTGACAGAGCTCTTTTAGAGCCCCATTCAAAAAAATGTGCTGGATGTATTGTGGTTTTCAGAACAGATACTTAACACTCTTGGTTTGTGGCCTACTTGTGATGAAGTTTTTATGTATTTTATTTGTTTATATTTGGACAGCTGTTTATACACAATATTCCTTAAAGCGTGGTGCCAAGTAGCTTAGAGTGCCCATTAACAGCAAATATACTACCAGTGTAAGCCTCTTCCATTGCACTTTTGTTTAAATTATGACAAAATTATGACTTTTCTCCAACTTCCTAAAAGGTTTCATTAAGTAAACCCAGACTAAGGCTGCCATTAGTGGAAATAATAACAACAGAAAGTCAACTTTCCACCCAGCTGGCCTTTGATTAGCTCACTCCTCTCATCAGGGATGCTGATTTTTAAACCTAAAGTCTGATCGTTTAGAAAAATATTACTTTTATTAATTATATGTAAGATATTTTAAACTTCCTGCTATTCCATGAGTAGATGTTTATTGGTGGGGAGGAATTTCTGTATGCTGGAGAAAGTTGTACTTTTTTTGGAGGAACACAAAACAATTTCTTCCATTTATTGGGACAATTAAATGGTTGATAACTGAATCAGTCATCTGTCTTTTTTTCCTGTCTCTTCTTCTTCATCCAACTTACTCCAGAATTCCTCTTTTTCTGCCATGCAGCTTGTGGGGCACCAACAGTGTTCAGACTCATGCTGTCGACTTCCAGCTTCGAACTCGCGATTCTGTCTGACTCTCTCTTCACACGTTCTTTCTTCAAGATGACCCCTACTCCATTTCACTTCTCAGCAAACGTGATTGAAACCCCATCGTCCTCCCCTGGGTCAACACTGGTCGCCGTACAACGGCAAAAACCGAACCGTAGACAGACGGACACTGACATCGTTGAATCGACGGTCAGGTCAGACCGTCTCTTATAAAGAAAGAAATGTAGATCCGATTATTTTAATGAAGGAATTAAAAGCACCTTTCTTTGTTTTTTAAAAACTAATCTGATTAGTGCATGATTGTGAACAGACGTCTACACGTCTTCTCCATGTACACAGACTACTCTTACAGTAGCCTGTTTATTTTATTTATTAAAAAAACACTGTTGCATTTGTTGCATGGTGAACTTAACACATTGGACTGTTAGAATTGTCGCCTTTCTGTCCTCGATGTAAGCCGTATAAGCCCAAGGATGCTATAGTTTAAGTGTGAATTTATATAGGTTAGTAAGATTAGAAATAGACTTTGAAGTAGTTGGTCATGGGTTTGAATCACACATGGGGAGAAGTTTATTTTTTCCCTCCTAAAAATGTTTTGGTCATTTGACTTTATTCTAATTTATAAAGTCGAAAACAATTCTCGAATACAAACTTTCTCTTGCTCAAAAGTCTAATGACGACATTGAAGCAAAATTCAGCAACTACTTCCATCCAACAGTTCAAGTTTCATTTTGAAACTATTTTTCAACCATGACTAGACATTGGGGAAAAAAAAACCCCACCAGTTGACACTTATTTAACATAAAAAGTTTGCTGGGTTCCTATCTACATCATGGCAGAACACTTTGAATCCCCCTCGGATGCTCCTGGCCTTGCTTGCCTTCCACACACAATAAATCTTACCTTCTTCTCTCTATCACATCAGCCAGCTCTCTCCTTTTACCAGTCACCCTCCCTACATTTAAAGTGACCACTCTCACTTCCACGCTCCTACCTTTTGGTCTCTCTCGCTGCCTCCTCACAAGCCTTTCCTCTTACTGAGTCTTCGGCCAACAGTAGTATGGCTCCCACCTGTGTCATGCTGGTCAGCAGCATCTGAAGCAGTCATTATTAACCTGGGCCTCGACTGATCTGAAATGCAAATCTCATTACTGATCCGCATATTCGATTTGGCAAAGAGTTTTACACCGGATGGCCTTCCTGATTCAATCCTACCCATTTACCCGGGCTTCGGACTGGAACTAGGAGTGCACTGGCTTGCCTGGGTTGCCTTTGTTTTTCAGCTCATGGAAATCTTTAAGTTAAAGGACTGCATATGAAAACACGAACATTTTCCACACAAAACAGACAAATGCTATCCCTACGTAATATCCTGCAAGAACTGACTGACTAATAATTTCCGATCTTTTAGATGGTGACGTGTTGCAAACTTTTAGTTGGGTGTTTTCCCACGTCAGCTCAGCCGTGACTGCAGAAAGTCAGGGACAGCTTTTGGACTCACCCTGGGGGCCCCTGCCGGTGTCGCAAGATGGCGCTAGAGCACCGAGCATATTCCCCCCCTTTTGCTCTGCTTCTCTTCCTCTCCGCAGCTCAGCCGCTTTTTGCTCCTTCCCTTTGAGCCTAATGGGAAATTTCAAGTCACCTAAATAAAAAGGAAGGTGTAATTAACGCGACGCGCTATTAATTGCATCTGCTAGAGAGCGGATGAAGGGCACAAGGGCGCACTTTTTTCTCCCCCTTTTTTTTGATCACATGGCTTCACAAAAGTCTACTTCAGAGATCAGAGAGTGGCAGAGAGGGCTTCAAATCCCGCTGTCATTTTATACCCGGCGTCCAAATGGCAGGTCAAACGGTGGTGATGATGATGATTGATGACGAAGAGAAAGAGGAGGGGAGAGCTTCTTTTACTTCCCGCACCAAAACAACACCTGAAGACTGCCGTGAGCTCTTTGGCAAGCTGACATTATATCATGTGGTAAATGAACCACATTACTGAGGATTTAAGTTTAGAAAAGCAGACCTTTGAATTGTGTGTGTTGGGGTGGGGAGATCAAGAAATATTTCATCTGCAACCACACTTAAAAGTTCATTATGTTTCTTGTGAAAGAACAAAAAAAAAAAATTAAAGAGCGCACTATTTCTTTGGAGATGCAATCAATACCTGATCAGCTATTGATTTCCGATTCACCCCCCTCCCTCTCTGTTTTGCCTCATGAGACTGAGGTTAAAAAAAAACCCCAAAACAATCCACTTCACCCGTGGCTCATGAGGATGCAAACATCAGAGCAGGAAACAGGGAGGGATCCGATTCTAATTAATATTATCCTGACAGCCACAGAGGCCCGCACACCTTCTCCCACATTTCTGAGCAGGAACTTTGCATCTGGCTGTCAGCCTCAAGCTGGAAAAAAAAAATAAAAAATTCCTTTTTAGACAGATGCTCTTACAAACATCACACCGCTGCTTCCTGTGGGGAAATAACACCCTCTGAGGGTGACCACCAGGGTCACCACTGTCACAATCACACTCACTATAAGAGACAAAACAAAAGAAGTTTATTATTATTATTTTAATCTTAGGAATTTCTTTTTCTTTGATTTTTATTGGGGATCAGGAAACCACCTCTAATATGTGTTCGCTTCACGGTTGTGTCTTTTAACCCTCATTTTGTCGCGACACCTGGAGCCAAAATAATGCAAATCTTGCCTTCTTAATTAATAATAATAAAAAATGGAGCAATGAAATGAGGGTTAAACACAGCTACAACACTCAGGATAAAGAGCCTGCGATCTGTGGTCACAGCCAGGAGTTCAAATGTCAGCGAAAGCAAAAATGCTGCCCTGCTGGACCCGCTTCAACCCTCCAAGAGACCACTTTTAGTCCTCGGACTCCACTTTGGGAAGCCCCCAGTTCACCCCTAGATGGAAGCTGCGGTTTTCCCAGCCAAAGCCAGTTCATTTAAAAGCAGCCTTAGGGCAGAAACAACACATCATCGGCTCACAATCTTCCATTCATCAACCCTGATTTTCTCTCAGCCATTAATTCCACTCAGACGAATGGGCTCAAAGCAAGAAGCGTATTTTTTAACAGCACAGCTGTCAGGCAGCCAGTGAACTCACTGCAGCAGCTTCTCCGATTTCTGCTGGATTTCATCTAAATATGTGTTTTAAAAAAAAAATACATTTAGCCTCGAAGTTGGAAAAAAGCTGTTTAATATCAACCCCGTTATTTAAAAATGTGCAAGTCCGTTGTTTCATGTGTCAAGTGATGAAACACCTGCAGGCATTTCTCACCTCTGCGTTAAATCTACCCCAAGTTCATTCAGTGAATATGACATAGCCTATACCCCCCCCCCCAAAAAAACAAACAAACAAACAAACAAACAAGCAATCAAACAAAACAACAAGAAGAACAGCGTTGGATTGCTACAGGTCTACATCCCACAACTTGTATTTCCAGTGAATTATGACTTGGATCGATTCATTAAAGCTACTGAGGAAAGATTTCAATGCCACGGTGCTTTCTGCTTGTTGTTTTTCTG
>VUQH01090418.1:0-10730 GCA_015106775.1 Etroplus canarensis | reverse complement strand
CTTTTATCATGTTAAATGAACCAAATGAGTAGATAGCAATCAGCTAAAGGGCAAAATAAGCTTCTGCACATCACCAGTGAAAATATAGAGACAGCATGTGACCTTAAGCCACGGCGTGAACGCGTGTTCGCCCTACTTGAGGCGGTATTGTGCAAATGTGCTAAAAGATGCATGCAGAAACTCTAGAGCGCTGCAGGAATAAAGTCTGAAAAGCGGGAAATCAGTTCGCACTTCCGCTTCCCTCATCTCAGAGGACACGGGCACACTGAATGGGTTTTTGTTAGGTGAATGAATAAGGGTTGTTTAACACAAGCTTGAGCCTTTGTCCCGTTTTGTGTGCCAACGTGAAGTATGCAAGTAAATTTAACTGACGCCGGGTCGTAACAGCCACACTCACAGAGAGATGTGGCTACTCTGCGGAAGTCTTTGTCATTATTCAGTCCACTTTGTTCACAATACACCACTACTGCCTTCACTATTTACAGATATATTAAAACATGTCATACCACATGTGTGAATGAATGAATGAATACTGTCATTTAGCTCTGTTGGACCCATGAACAGTACTATAGAGTCTTGCAAAAAAAAAAAAGGCTTTCATGGGACTTTATGGATTTTCCCCGTACTTGCTTTCACAGGAATAAAGATGGTATGTAGCTGCCAGGTGCTGATAACCAAATTTATGTCATTAATTGATCATCATCAAGTGTGACCACCTATGTAAAAGCTAAGGTTTTCACAGTTTGGCGGTCTGGAGCGTCCAGGTGTGTGTTAAAACAGTGCCACAATGTTCCCAGAAGAGGACACCCCAGCAAATTCACCCCAAGGTCAGATTGTTGGATGATCAGGGAAATAGCAAAAAACCCCAGAGCTATGTCTCAGACTCTACGGTCTGCAGTTAGTATGCTAAATGTTAAATTCAAGACAGTACAGTTAGAAAATTACTGAACAAGTATGACTGGTTTGGAAGGGTTGCCAGGTGAAAGCCAACTGTCTCTAAAAAGAACAGAGCAGCATGCATGAATTTGCAAAGGTGCATCTGAACAAACCACAAAACATATGGACAAATGTCCTTTCGTCAAACCAGGCAAAAGTAGAGGTGTTTGGCCATAATGCACAGCAACAACTTGCTGGATTGTTGTGCAGCCACAGGACCTGGGCACCTTGAAGTCGCTAAGTCAGCTATTACTTCCCTGTACGCAGAAGTTGTCATGGTTTCCTTGCTTTCAGGTGCTGACTTGCCTCTATCTCTCTCTCTCACTCTCCCTTGCACATTGTCTTTCCCTTTTCTGTCTAGGTGGGGCTGGGTGGGCTTTAACTCTGTTCACTGTATAGTCTGGATCCCTTTCACCTTTATTGCTTCATCAATTCACCACAAACACACCATCTCCGCTGTGAAGCGCGGTGGTGGCAGCATCATGCTCTGGGGATGCGTCTCAGCAGCAGGCCCTGGAAGGCTCGCAAAGGTAGAGGGGGACATGAATGCAGGAGAGTATCAGCAAATCCTGGAGGGTAGTCTGACTCAGTCTAGAAGAGAACTACAGCTTGGGAGAAGATTTATTTTCCAGCAAGACAGCAAAAAGCTACACAGAAATGGTTCAAAGACAACAAGGTGGATGTTCTGGAGTGGCCAAATCAAAGCCCAGATCTCAACCCAATCAAGAATTTGTAGCGGGACTTAAAGAGCTCTTGACACCCGATCCCCGAGCGACCTGCCGGCGCTTGAGCTGTTTTGGGAGGAAGAATGGAGAAAAATGTCAGTGTCCAGATGTGCCAGCCTGACTGAGACGTGTCCACACAGACTCAGTGCTGTGATTGCAGCCAAACGTGCATCTACTAAATACTGACTTAAAGGGCGTGAATATTTATGCAAGCATTTATTGTACCTGATATATTTTTAATTAACTGACGGGAGTTCATAAAACCCTGTTGACACAAAAGTTATTTTTTCTAATTCTTATCAAAAAAGCCAAATTCTATTGACCATGATTTCATTTATTAAAGCAATAAAGGGTGAAACATCCAAGGGGGTGAATACTTTTTAGAGGTATTTTAAGCCTAGGGGTGTTATGGTTTAAACCCAGTAATGACATGGCTCAGCAGGGTCAAAGATGCTGTATAGAGGTGGTGATTGGGAGTTTGAGACACCTCTCTATTGCAAGCTACCTTTTCTTTCTTTCTGTCGAAAATATGTTTGGTTGGTTGGCTTTATTCTAAATGATTAAGAGAAAATAGCAATTCACCAATGCAAACTGAGAAGAAAGTCTAACAACAACATGGAGGGAATGCTAAAAAAACTACGTCCATCCCACATGTAGAAAATGTTGTGATGTCGGTTCAGCTTTCATTCTGGAACCATTTGTCAACTATGACTAGATATTGATAAAAAAAAGCTCTCCAGGAGACGTGTATTAAATGCTGAAGTGTTCCCTCAATAACTTCACAATTCAAAAAAATATTCCTCACCCATGCGACACTTTACAGTTTACACCAGCAGAAATCCAGAATGCTATGATTGGCAATGTGTCCTCATGAAATTCACAGAGAGAAGGTGGAAGATGCAGTATGAGCTTATGGCAAATCAATGGTCGGCCAGAGCATTTCAAAAGGAGTTCAAATACACAGAGGCGATGACAGGCAAAAAGTGAAATCGTGAGACGTGAACCGAGTCGTGACAGAGCAAAGTCGAGAGCTGGAGGGAGGGTAGAGGAGGTGGAAGAGGAAGCAGCAACGGGTGCCTCAGCAGGGGGAAGCAGAGGCAGGAGAGCCATGAGCTGAAAAACAAAACACTGCTGTTCCCCATTATTAAATCATCCAAAAAAGAGAGAACAGAGAACTTATTTTGCCTGTAATTTAAGAGCATTATACAGATTTAAAGCATTTAACACCCAATTTCTTCATTTATTATCCTTTTAAAATTGCTCCAGTCAAATTTTACATTTGGAAAATGTCCCAATTAGCAACAGAAACCCACAGAAAATGACCAAACCAACTTTTTGGTTCCCCCCTCAACTTCTAAAGCATTTTATCACCTTTGAAGTTCAGTGGCTTTATGGCCCCCAGCTGTTTTGGTTTATTCTCACAGCGGTCATGAGCTAGCAGCATGAAAAAAATTTTAAAAATGAGTTCAACTCAGTTACCTGCCCAACACAAAAGAGGCCAGCAGACAAAGTTAGCACCTATTTAGTGCACAGTGGAGAATTAGCAGATAAAAAGGCAGATGCAGTAATGTATGCAAAAAAGTTCCCTCTCTACACCACCATCAGTGAAGATTTTTACTCTAACTGTTTTTATTACTGTGTAGGCATGAAAAGAACAATTCAAGTGAAATTTACAAACTATGCAAAAACTATGTTATAATATATATATTTTTAATGCCCTTAAATATTTGCAAAATCATTTAATTTTAGATGATTTTAAAGTCTAGGGCCAAACATGACCTCAGTATGTTGGCGTGTTGGCATGCCCACTAAAGAAAATGGCTTCTGAATAGCTGTCCACTGTAGTGACCTCCATGCATCAAAGGGTTAAATCAAACATTTAGCTGACAGCCATATATGCCCATACTTTAGTATTGCTTCCACCATGTTTGACAGATGATGTGATACGCTTCAGATCATGAGCTGTTCCTTTCCTTCTCGATGCTTTTCTCTTCTCATCATTATGGTACAAGTTCAACTTCGTTTCATCTGTTTAAATAATTTTTGTCCAGACCAGGAAAGGCTCTTTTAGATGGGTTTTTTTTGGCAAATTCTATTCCAGCCTTCTTGTTTCTGAGTGTAATGAGTGGTTTTCACCTTGTTGTAAAGCCTTTGTGTTTACATCTGTCAAGGTGTCTCTTGATTGTAGACTTACTTGAGTGATTTTGACCGGATAGATGCAGTTAAGGAGATTTTCTTAACCAAGATGAGAATTATTTGACCATCCACTTTAACTGTGTTCTGTGATCTTCCAGGTGTTTCGGTTTTGGTGGGCTGGCTTTTAAATGTTCCAGATTTTTGTTTTCCATCTATTCATCCATTTTCTTATCCAGTTCAGGGTCTGGAGCCTATTCCAGCTGTCACAGGGTGAGAGCTGAGGTACACCCTGGACAGGTTGCAAGTCAGTCCCAGGGCAACCACAGAGAGACAGACAACAATTCACAGTCACATTCATGCTTACGGCCAGTTTAGAATTGCTAACCAAACTAGCTCCCTGCATGTCTTTGGAGTGTGGGAGTACTCGGAGAGAACTCACAAAGCTCATCATAGAAAGGCCCCAGCCAGCTAGTGGATTCAAACCGTTGACCACCCCTGTCTGAGGTGACACCGATTGTGTTTGGGCCACTTCTGAAGTTTTTGCTGTCTTCCTGTTTAGTTTATTTGTTCAGCATAATGATGGCCTCCCTCGCTTGCATCAGCATCTCTTTGGGCCTCCTATTCAGCTGGTCTAGCGAACAGCTACACAACGTGAATTAACTGCTGAGCTGCTTAGCTTTTCGTGAAATAATGAGGGAACAGGCCTCACCTGACCATCAGCCTACTTGTCAGTCAATTGTCCTATTACTTTTCAGACTCTCAAAATATGCAGTACGTATAAAAATGACTGTAATTTCTAAACTGTTGATGCAATCCTTTGTTAAACTCCTTGAATTAAAACTGAAAGTCTACACTTCAATCCCATCATGATAGTTTGATTTTAAATCCACTGCGGTGTTGCACAGAGGCAGCATTACAAAAACTGTGCAAAAACTGGACCTTATTTCAATCAGGACTTGGCTACAATCAAAGCAGAGCTTAAAAAAGGTTTACATTTAGGCCATTTAGAAATGATCAGGTGGCCATCAATATCACTGCTAAGAGGTGCTAAAAGGAGGGTGGCAGTGGCTCAGTGCGACGGTGAGTGGCTGGGAACCAGGGGGCTTCTGATGTGATGCTGGCTTGATTCTCGCCCATGGAGGGTGGCGTGCCCCCAAGCAAGGCACCGCACCCCCACTGTGCTCCCTGGCACCTGCAATGGGCTGCCTCGTTCTCTCTCACCACTGTTTATGTGTACGCATCTATGTCTGTAAAGTGTGTGTGTGTGTGTATGAACCGACAAAATAGAGTGTGTTGAGATCTGGTAATTTACCTTTTAGGGGATTAATAAAATATATCTTCATCTTCTTTTTAAACCTGTCCTGTCTGGCAGCTTTTGAAGCAGAATCATAATCTGAATGTCCTGTTGTGCCAAACACATTTGATTTGCCAAGAGGAGCTCAGTGAACTCTCTATAGGCTCCTCTTGTTGGTACATTTGTTTTCCTGTTTTTCTTTATTAATACAAGTTAACGCCAGAGCTGACGGGCAGGTGAAAGAAAAGAGAAAGAAAGGAGAAAAGAAGAGAGCACATCAGATCACCGACAGCTGCATCTGTAACAAAACATAGTCAAAAAGCAAACGCCAAAGGGCAAGAGCCCCGGAGGATCAGAGGCACCAGGCAGCTGAGCCCTTCCTCTTCTTCTTCTTAAAGCCAGTCCCCTCCATATCTTCTGAATGCATTAAGGGCTTTGCTGGATAATCAATGCAGGCAGTTAAAAAGTTAAGAAAGGACACTTAAGCTACACGTGCATAATTCCTTTCACAAGGAATGTTACCATGCTTTTTATTCAAAATACATATTTAATATACTATAAATACTGAGTTAAATTAACATATGATTGTAAAAAATGTGTGGCAGCTGTGATGACATTCAGGATGGGTGCTCTCTGACAAATAATGAAACGGCTCACCTGTCTCACCTGCAGAAAAATAGATTGACGGCGAGGCCATAAGCGGTCTGATGGAAAAAAAGAAAAAATCTATGCTCAGATTAGGAAGGAGCGAGCTTGAAAGTCTAACAGAAGTGGGGTAAGAGATAAGAAGGGTGATAATTGATGAGAAGTGAGGATATGCAAAAAAAGATCAGGGATCATAAGGTCAAACAGATCTAGCCTTCATTCAGTGAGGAGTTAGCAGAGGAATAGTTATAAATAGGAACAGTTAGGTGACTCCCCAGCATTAAGATGAGCCTTTGTGTTTCCCTTTAAATATTCTGGGCAGCATTTCCTAACAGCTCTCCTAAAAACTCGCAGGGATGGTGGCGAAGCTTTGAAGAATTTAAGGGAACGCCACGGTAATTAATTGATGTTGCAGTGAATGAAGCCCAGAATATTTTCATCTTTAATGGTGCCACTCGGGAATGCACTCAGGCAAAGTGTGCATTACTGCCTATCTATAATTGATGCGTCACGTTCACCACTCTGAGCTCTGGCTGGGAGGACCGTGTAAAGGGATATGCCACACACCCCTGAATGAAATTAAGGCATGATGCAGCACAAGTACATGCCCACAAGGCAGCACATAAACAACAGGGGCACGTGTTTCAGCTGACATATTTGTCCATTTAATATCTTTCTTTCCTATCCCCAAATTTAACTCGTATTTCTTCATGCATAGTAATAATACTGTAGGTCTCAACTAGCATGCCGGTCTCCTGTCAGTCTCCTGTTAAAGACCAGAGGTCATCCCACAATGCATAAACAATGACCAGCTGAAGCCGTTGTTAAGGGGAAACACCTGTGAAAGTGATGGAAACTATAGATTCCAATGGCTCGTGGCCACAATTAACAGGATGGATGCAAACAGGCAATGGAAGAATGCTAGGACAAGTTTTGTCTGAGATGTAAGGAAATTGCTTTCATTTTGGTATGTTGACTACTTTTGGATTTCACTGGACACAACACCTTTGTGTGGTTAATTAACGTCAGCTGTATGAATGGTGTTACAATGCCTTTAAAAAGTATTCAGCCCTCTTGGATGTTTCACCCTTTTATTGCTTTAATAAATGAAATCATTGTCAATATAATTGGGCTTTTTTGACAAGAATTTGAAAAAAAAAAAGCTTCTGTTGTGTCAAAGTGAAAACAGAGTTTTAAATATTAATATCAATTCATTAAAAATATATAATTTAAATGCTAATGTCAATTTATTAAAACTATATAAGGTAAACAAATATTCAGTAGACCTAGACACACTAGGTTGCTTTTTAAGCTGACTAAATTTAAACAGAAATGTAAACAAAATAAATATTGTGATGCTTGTGGGAGTTATTCAAGTGCCTCTCCCCCACAATTAAAGCTGGAGTAGCAGCATTTAGTTATTTAGCATTTTATTTAACCATGATTGTCTGCTTCACTCAATACTATCTCTTTTTCCTCTTCCTCTTTTTCTTCTTTCTGTTTTCACTCACAGAAGGATAATTCCTCTTCATTTGGTTTTTGTTGTTGTCATTATGTTTATATAAATTAAATCATGCATGCCACTTGCAAAGGGAGCGAGTGGTGTAGGGTTGACTCCCCCCCCCCTTAGGGAGGTCACTTCTCTCGTACTCAATGCAAACTCTGCACATTACTCGTCCCGTAGGTTTGTCAGCCCTTGTGAGCCCCCTACTGGCCTGGGGCCCCAAGCAGTTGCCTGCCTTGCTCTTAAAATGACAGGTGGGTCCCAACCACAGACTGTATATAAAAGATGGACATTGCCACTGTCAAGGCCAGCCTTTGGTTTCTGGACTCTGCATTTTTAGGCCTTTTTTAAGTTTTAGCATTTTGGCTGCCAGCATATTATTATTGTTATTATTATTATTATTATTATTATTATTATGAGAAAGAAATACAGAAATATATTTTTTTAAATGTTAAAGTGCGAGGCTACCAGCTAACACTAGCTGGCTTAGTTAGCAAGTAACATCCATGAACTGCATTGGCACAGCTTTTATGGGCTGTACCACACAGCAGGCCACAATTTTTTCTTTTTCTTTTCTTTTTTCAATAATATTGTGGGTTTTAAAACACATCACCCACTGTATTATCAAGCCACCCACAGTTAAATTGAAAGAGGAAACTTCCCACACAGGTAAAAAAAATCTTGTACTGTATTGTAACCACATTGTATAGTGGTTTACACATGTTCCTTGTCAGTGAAAAGTCCATAGGGAGACAAGCCCTTCCCAACATGGGAGAGTCGCATCAGGAAGGAGATCCGGCACAAAATCTGTGTCATTTTTTGATCCAGCCTGAAGCAGACTTTAGAGCAGGGGAGTCAAACTCATTTTACATCATGGGCCACAACTTCAAGTGGACCAAACTAGTCAAATTATTGCCTAATCATCTAAATTGTTCCCTTTACTTTCAATACAAAGATTTTGCTCCATGTTCAGTCCCTGAGATGTCTCAAGAAGAAGAAGTGGAATTTTATTTTCCACATTATAAAGAAAGGCTGATGTATTAAATCAAAGAAACCCACCTGTATTTCCCATATGGCTTAAACTATAATAGATTATAGTATCTAATATACTAATAAAGGAATTTATTCTATAAATAAAAAAACTGAAGTTATCTGTGAATTGAAAGAAATGTCCTTTTTTTACTGTGATACAAAAATATTTTCAAAACACAGATTTTGTACTCTCTTACTTTGGCATATGGCAGGCCATGGGTTATGTCTTATGCCAGTAAAAAGACTGCAAATCTAATTAACCCTCTGGAGTTGACAGAAGTGTTGGCACATCCAAATCACATGACTGAATTTAAAATGACATAGCTCCAAGACGCAGCCTCACTGAGTGTCCATTTCACCTTGCGCTGAAAGTAACTGGACTCCCGGTGTGGTCTGTGGCTGGAACCTGCTTACTGCTGGGGCGGTGTAAGCATCCTCCTCTGTCTTCATCGCTCTCTGGTTCAGCGTCTCCTTCATTTTCATTCTAAGTAACAAAAAAAAATCCAACGATTTCCTAAATTTTGACAGCGAGGGTGTGCTGAAAAAAAAACCGGCACTAAGCAAGGCAAGATAAGCAGTGTAATATGAAGGTGAAATTGAAAGTAGTTAAAAATGGCCAATTATACTTAAAATGCAGCTAAAACGCCCCAGATCAGTAAACTTTAATAAAAATGTACCTTCTGCTGCTCCACTGTACTCTCCCCAAGGGGGTCCCCACAGTGGATTACTCCACGTTATTAATTTGGCAGAGGTTTTATGTTGGATGCCCTTCCTGATGCAACCCTCCACGGTGAGAGGGGCTTGTGCCCCCACCAGGAACCGAACCAGGGACCTTTTGCTTGTGAAGTGAACGTGTAAACCTTTTTAATTTTAACAGTGGATTTGTGTCATCCCTAGAAGCAGCTTTAAGAATGACCCCTATAGCCCCCTTTTTTTTTTTTTTTGCAATATAGTCAGTGATGAAATTGGAGAGATTTGTGGTCCAGAATGTGTTTTGTGTTAGCAGCATATGGCCAGTCACAGTCAGGGATAGGTCTACTGGCAGCCGAGTGGCATATTTTATGAGGGAGACCAAACTAATATAGTAATAAAATGCAAACAGAATGTGCACAGCGTGAGTGTGTGTAACAGGGAAAGTGTGGCACACTACAACAGGATTACAAATTGCTGTGTGAATGTGTGTAAAATCCTGAGTCAGTAGAGCTATAAAAGGGCTATATAAATGCACAGTGTAAGATAACAGACTTGGTATCACGGCTCTATCGTTAAGACACAGAACTGCAACTGTGTAATTATTCCAATAAATAAAAGAACTATGTTGTTTGAGGTGTGTAAGTCTGTTTTACCCTTATTCTTTCGGCTGTGGCAGTGACAGTGTTAAATGGTTTGAGAACAAGTAAAGAACAAATATGTAAATAGAATTCAAATCGAGAAGTTTAGTAGGTTAGTGTTATAGTCTGTGTGCAAATTGTGAATGTTCTGTGTGGAATTAGTATGTTATGCAATGGTTTTCCTCCGGTAAGACATACTTGTATGGATGTAAGAAGCGAGACAGATGAAGCGCTTAAAGCATATAGAAAAAAGTACAGTATGACTGAATGGTTAAATGTGGCTTGTATACTGCAAATTAGTATTTAGAGCATATCATCATTTTTAGAAAATGTGAAGGCAACTAGTTTATATGTTAGTTGTACATTATTAAATTTTGATCAAAGCCAACCTGTGTTTTTAACTTCTTCAGTTTGGGAACTTAAAACAATTTGCTGAACATGATAACACATTTCATGTATGCTAAATATTGAATGTTGTATGTTTAAGGTAGTTCTAAATATAGAAGGCTACAATATTTATTACACTGTTAAATGAAAATTATGGTAGTTTACAAGCAGCTATGGTTGCCAGTAATTTACTGTAAAAAATACGTATTGTTCCTTGATATATGGTAATTTAATCTTTCTTCTTCTTCTTTCAGCTGTTCCCGCTAGGGGTCGCCACAGCGGATCATCTGCCTCCATCTCATCCTATCCCTTCAATCCTCTTCCCTCACACCAACCCTCTGCATGTCCTCCTTCACTACATCCATGAATCTTCTCTGTGGTCTTCCTCTTCTCCTCCTGCCTGGCAGCTCCATCTTCAACATCCTTTGTCCAATATATCCACTATCCCTCCTCTGAACATGTCCAAACCATCTCAGCCTTGCCTCTCTGACTTTGTCTCTAAACTTCTCAACATGAGCTGTCCCTCTGATGTACTCATTTCTAATCCTGTCCATCCTGGTCACTCCCAGGGAAAATCTCAACATCTTCAGTTCTGCCACCTCCAGCTCCACCTCCTGTCTTTTTGTCAGTGCAACTGTCTCCAAACCATACATCATAGCAGGTCTCACTACCATCTTGTAAACCTTCCCTTTCACTCTTGCTGCTATCCTTCTGTCACAAAGCACCCCTGACACTCGTCT
>VUQH01090416.1:0-18180 GCA_015106775.1 Etroplus canarensis | reverse complement strand
AAGACTGAAAAGTCAAAAACTATTAAAAAAAAAAAAAAAAAGCAGAGGGATGCCTCACTCTTGAAATTGCCATAATATTAAGACTTGATTGCAGAACCATCAAATTCACCGTCAGACTGAGCCACTGCTGCTTGTGCATTAACTTGACATCGTAGGTACCCTACATCGTATCCCTCGCTGTTATTTTACGTGTACCTTCCCAGAAATGTAACTACATGTCGCGTTGACACAGACTGAAACTAATGTGTACTGTCACTTCCTTCTACGTATTTCCGGCTACAGCTTTGCCGTGTGTTTTTAAATCGACTTCTCTCTTTTCTCTGTAGTAGTTCTTTCATTATTACTGTCTGTTGTTCAGCATGCATCAGCTCCGATTCGAGTACCATTTCTGTCACTGATAGATACTGGGCAGCTAAATGAAACACACCCACTCATCTATAAGTAGGTACACATCATTGATTTCATCGATTACTTTCCTTAATCCATTATAGTAGCTCTAACATTTTTCTTCAAAACACTCAAAATTCTCTCAGTGAGTTTCTTTCATTGATGGGTCCACCTAATAATCCACCACTTTTGTCTCTACAGTATATTGGCGTTCATTTAAAAAAAAAAGGCATTGTGAATATTCTAAAAAATGATTCATCTTTAAGTATGCATTTCAGGAGGCATTTCCACTGTAACTACAACACCAATCCAATCACATTTGAAAATTTGTACATAGGCTATCAAGTAAGCGTTAAGCTTACATGAAATCAGATATCAAAAATAATTACATGTTATCATCTTCAATCACAAACTCTGGCTGCACATCCTTCCAGATGTGACCTTCTGTAACATGTAAAATCTTGGTAGCTGATACACATTCTTATCTTTCCAGACAAAGTTCTCAACTTTGGAGAGGATTTGAGCAGCAGCAGCAGCAGCAGGGAGCAGTCACTCGATCCAGAAGGAGCATGACTCACCGCTGATCTCTTTGAATCAATATAAAGCATCATAGTCAGTTTGGTAAACATGAGTGTGCAGATAGCTGATGTCACATTACAGGATTTTACTGATCAGTGATTTTCATGCCCAAAGTTTTCAGTTACTGTATGCTCTAATTCACAGCCGCTAAGAGCAGCTCTAAAGAAGGAGACACATAAGGACTCAGTAATGGAGGCAAACTGGGCAAGTGATACCTACTTGGCACTATTTAACACCCCTCCATTTGCACTCAGCTGCACAGCCGTACGCATGCATGCTGTAGGCCTGGAGGAATCAAAGCACGGGGAGGTGGGAGTACTGCAGCAGTGTGTCCCAGTAAGACAAGGTCACCTTAAGTGGATTGGGATAACGGGGTGGGAGGGTGGGAGGGGGACAATTCCCTCAGGATGAAAACAGGGAGCAACTCATGAAAAAGTAATTAAGCAGGATGCACATCAGTGGATGCTACAGGCGGGGAAAGCAAGGAGAGAGATGAATAAGCCCTGAGGACAAGGGAAGTGTTTGTACACAAGATGTCTGGGAGATGTTCACTAAATGCACACAATGGGATTGTTTAACCTCGGACTTTTTCAGGGATATGCCGTGTTAGTCTTACAGTCTGTCAACACTGTGCTGGCTACAGTGATTCAACAGCTGTTCTGGTAATGGATCAAGTAAACTATATGGACAAAAGTATTGGGTCATAGTCAATGAAATCAGCTGTTTCATTCAGTCTCATTGCCACAGGTGTATAAAATAAAGCCCCTAGCCATGCAGTCGGCCTTTACAAATAATTGCGAATGAATGGGTAATTCTAAAGTGCCGCCTGAATTTAAGCATGGTGCTGTAATATAATAACATCAACAATGACCAACTTTTGTGGTATTACTGCAAAGAGGAAATATTTAGGAGCTACAGGAACTGATGCATGAAGTCACAGATCACGTGAAGTTAGAGAGTGGGGTCGCTGAGTGCTGAAGTGCATAGTGTGTAAAAGATGCCAGTGATTTATTGACTAAATGGTAAATGGACTGGCACTTATATAGATAGCACTTTTCTATTCTGAGCACTTTTTACTACAAGCTTCATTCACACAGCACTTTATTCTATGCCTCAAGCCATTCTAACTATCATACGTGCATTCACACTCCCACGGATTTATTGGTTTCTTGCCCAAGGATGCTTTGGCACGTAAGCTGGAAAACCTGAGGAGTGAACCGCCAACCTTCTGACTGGAAGCCGCAGCCACCAGTCAATAACTGCAGAGTTTCCAAACTCCTGAGGCATTAACATCAGCCCAAAAACTGCACCGGCAGCTTCATTGCATGGGTTTCCCTGGCCAAGCAGCTGTATACAAGGCTTACATTGCAAAGCACAATGCCAAGTGTTGGATGGAGTGGTGTAAAGCAGAGGGAGGAATCAGACTTTTATAGCAGTCTAGTGGTCTGATGGATGAGTCTGGGTTTGGTGAATGGCAGCAGTCGGCACTTTGCCAACTGTAAAGATTGGTAGAGGAGGGATAATGCTATGGAGTTGTTTCTCTGGGGATGTTGGGGGACTTAAATGAACAGTTATTTTGAAGCTTTGTCTGAATAACTTTAACTTTAATGGGCAGTGAGAGATAAAAAATTACGTGTATAGAAACAACAGTCAAATTCAATAAAAGCTATTTACAATGTTAATGGACTTTTTCCTTTAAAGTTAAAGCTTCTGAAACATGGTTTACTGTATAACTTTTGTTGCTGATTTCCTTCTTTGTAAGTTATTGAAAAGCTCTGGATTTTGCATTAGTGATCATCATTTCAAATTCGTCGCAGAAACACTAAACTAATGTTACTATGTTCTCTGTGCATTACAAAGAGAACTGAAACACTGAAACAGACTTTTAAAGGTAAAGCAAAAGTTCTTTATATTACTTTTATTCACAATAATTGGTCAAATTATTCAGTTACTCCATATTATCGGTGACTTTTATAGTCCTGACTGTATGAATAGAATGTGTGAAGTTATCATAATGTATACAAACCTGTGTTATAAATTTAAAAATGTGAGTAAAACTTTGATCCAATCAGCACAGTTAGATTTGTGTCACATCAGTAACAAACTGAAGTTTAGATATAGATCTAAAAACTCTGAGAACAAAGCTAAGACTTTAATTTCATTAATGAGACAAATTTCTGATATTGATTTATGAGCCAGTCAAGCTTTCTTTGAATTTTACTGTCATCAAACGAGCTGCTGATTATTTATTTCAGACACGAGAGACAAAAAGGCAGAGCTTCTGAGGAAAGTGGTCTAAATCTCATTTTCATGTCATGTCTGTTTTGTCTGGGAGAAATAGGATGAACAAAGGAGACGTTTATCATTCTTCCTTCTCTTTGGGAACAAATTAAACTGATTTTCCTAGACTTGCAGCCCAAATGATACCAAATGAAGCTTTTCAATGTACAGCATTTAATACTGAATACTCTTATAAACATTATGTAGATGAATAAGAAGAAACAATGGAATAAGCTTTGAAACCAGCCACCTCATCCCCCTAACCCCACCTTTTATCCTAACTTCTCCTTATACCTACAGACTCATGAAAAAGTAAGTTTTCACAGGATTCTATGCAGTCCTGTGAAAATCTAAGTACACCCTTACAGCTAATCAAATGCACTTCATTAACTGGTCATCAGCGAGTGTGACCATCTCTATACAATTGGAGAGTTGGTAGTGTGCTGGTTTAGATCATTCAGGTGTGTGTTATAACACAATGCCACAGTCTTCCCAGGACTGGACGCCTCAGTAATTTTAACCCCATGGTCAGACAATGCAACACTCAGATAAATGGAAAACAACCCAAGAGCTACATTTCAGACACTACAGACTTCTGTTAGCATCTTAAATGTCAATGTTCATGACAGTAGAATTAGAATAAGCCTGAACAAGCATGGCTGGTTTGGAAGAGGTGCCAAGTTTGGCAAAAACCCAACACAAACACGTCATACTAACTGTCAAACACGGTGGCAGAGGGGTTTTGATTTGGACTTGTTTGAGTAATTTCCCTCACTAGGATTAATACAGTATTCTGATTCTGATTTGCAGCCACCTATGTCAACATGAACTCATCTGTATAACAAGGTGTTCTAGGGTCAACTGTGAGGCCATCTGTCTGGATTTTTCTCTGGGAGTGACCAGGATGGACAGGATTAAAAATGAATACACCAGAGGGACAGCTCAGGCTGAGAAGTTTGGAGACAAAGTCAGAGAGGCAAGGCCAAGATAGTTTGGACATGTTAAGAGGAGGAATAGTGGATATATTGGACAGAGGATGTTGAAAATGGAGCTGCCAGGCAGGAGGAGAAGAGGAAGACCATAGAGAAGATTCATGGATGTAGTGAAGGAGGACATGCAGAGGGTTGGTGTGAGGGAAGAGGATGCAAAGGCATAGGGTGGGATGGAGGCAGATGATCTGCTGTGGTGACCCCTAATGGGAGCAGCCAAAAGAATAATAATAATAAGAAGAAGAAGAAGAAGAAGAAGCAAAATGTAAAATATTTACACTCTCCTGGCAAAGCCAAGATGCACACGTGAAACTGCTTTTAATCAATGAAAATATTTAGAAATCCTAGAACACTTGCTGTCTGGCAACTGCTTGGCTTCCATGAAAACTGATATCCAGAGCTGTTAATTAGCAGCATCACTACATACAGTCCATCATAGATGCACAGACTGGCCTCACTTAGTCACTTTACCACCTGATCCCACTGCTCTTTCAGGCAAACCAGCAATCCTCCTGTGTCTCTGTAGATGCACTCAAAGCTCAGAGAGTAATGTTAAATCACAGGTGCATGAATACTAATGACATTATTTAGATCTCCGTTTAGCAGCTTGGTAGGACTGACGTACATTCAAATCTGTCCTGTTTGTACTGTTCTTGTCACTATGGCACCCCCACGCAAACAAAAAAAAAATGTTACATTCACTCACACTTTTGAGCAAGAGGTCAAAGTCATTCATGCTCAGATATGATTTTAAAAGAGTATTTGCAAATGTGGTTTCCTGCCTTTTAGACCAATGAAAGCAGCTAGAATGCACCTGAATAGAAAACAGACTCCTATCCAAACAGATTTTTCATTTCAATAATATCATATATTCAACTGATAAACGTTCTCCTTGGGCTCAAAGCCTCGTACCTCCAACACTAATGTGTTTACTGTTAACACATCAATTGAAAGATGTGATAAAGAAAAGCAGAAAGAACAGAAGCAATGTTAAATGGACAAAGGGATTAAAAACAAAAGAAAACCCTGTAATAAGAACGTAAAGACAACATCATGACAAGATAGAAAAATGTAACCATTAAGGAGTGGAAGGAAGGGACAAACAGAACACTAAGGGAGAGGTTAAAAATAAGAAAATAAATTAAATCAAGAAGGAACTAGGGTGTGATACGGGTGAGATAGGATACAGGGAAGGAAATCCAAAAAAGAAAGGAAGGGAGAGAGGAAGGTAACGAGTCCAGGAAAGAAAGGAAGGGAGGGACTTAGGCAAGAAGCGAGAGAAAGTAAAGGAAGGGAGGGAGGAAGGTAAGAAGCCCAAGGAAGGAAGGAAGGAGGGAAGGAAGGAATCCGAAGACAGAACTGAAGGAAGGGAGGTAGGTTAAAAAAGCCTGGGAAAGAAATGAAGGAAGGGAGGACACAAGAAAGGTAAGAAGCCCAAGTAGGATAGATAGAGATAGATAGACTTATAAGCAGTGAATCATTAGATAAATCAAGTGAAAATACAAAAAAAAAACCAGAAGAAATAAAAAAAGATATGTAGGTTAAAGATGAAAAGAATGATGAAAGTAAAAGTCCTCTAACTACTGTTGATAACTTGAGAAAATGAACTTTCCACCTCTTCACATTAACCAGAATGATGGACTTGAAGTCTGTTTGGAACAGCTGACCTGTGCAGATGTTTGCTGGGGATGATATTAACTAAAAAAAGAAAAAGAAATGTTTGTGGAGCAGATTTGGAGACAGGGCAGGATGCAGTCAGCTGTGACACGTGCACATCTGTCAGTCTGCTTCCTCCTGACAGTACCTGTGTGGGCGGGGGGAGAGCCCGCCGACAGCCAGCTGTTAAACGAAGACATGTACGAAGGAGGCTGACAGGACCTCCGCTTTGAAGTGACAGCTACCGCCATCAGGCCGCTTAAGCATGTCAGCTAATAGGTGCAGTGAGAGGGTGACAGGTACAGTCAGGAGAGGGTCGCTGCCTCAGACAACATCTGAAGTGTTAGCGTTTAGGTGGAGGGATTCATCCAGTTCATGAAAGCTGACATTTACTGCTTTCAAACCTGCTGTTCAGTATTTGCTTACACCAAATTTACTGGCGTGTGTGTGTTAGCTTAAATTTAATCTTTTTTGCTGACTGGTTGAGGGTCTTTTGAAATGGATTTGCTTCTTTTGACCTATTTTCAAGTGGAGTTTCTAATATTGTATCTATTCTTCAGTGTATTACTCTCAATGGCGTTTAAGGTTGAGCTTTTTGACCTGATCCCAACAGTGAATGTTGGCAAAATCAATATTAAAGGTGGACCAGGTATACTCTGAACAAAGGGGAATAATAAAAGTCTTTTTTCTGTTCCTACGAGTACAGGCTATACAAATGTATCCCTAGTGCTAATTATAGGACCACAAAGCAACTACAGTATATGTACCTTTGTATTGCCAAAAATGTACAGCTGTCAAAATGAAAGTTTTCATTGGACTTCATGCAGTTGTGAAAAACTACGCAGTCCCCATGATTCAGTATCTTGTAGAATCACCTTGTATGACTTTATCAGTCTCTCACATTGTTGTGGAGGAATTTTGGCCCACTCTTCTTTACAACCTTGATTCAGGTCTATGGGCATATACTGTATGCAGCTATTGGAGGATCAGGTTGAGGTCTGGACTTTGACTGGGCCATTGCAGCACCTTGATTCTTTTCTTTTGCAGTCATTCTGCTGTAGGTTTGATGGTTTACTGGGGATAATTGTCCTGTTGCATGACCCACTTTCAACCAACCATTAGCTGTCAGGCAGATGGCCTCACATTTGACTCTAGGACACTTTTGTATACAGAGGAGTTCGTGGTGGACTCAATAACTCCAAGGTGTCCAGGTCCTGTGGCTGCAAAACAAGCTTAAATCATCACTCCTCCACCACTGTGCTTGACAGCTGGTATGAGGTGTTGGTCCTGATATGCTGCGTTTGGTTTTCACCAAACATGACGCTGTGCATTATGGCCAAACCTCTCCAGTTTGGTCTCATCAGTTAGTCAAAAGGACAATGTTCCATAGATCTTGTGTTTTGTTCAGAAGCAACTTTTACTAACCTGCCATGTTCTTTTTGGCAACTCCTGGCAACCTTTCCAAAAAAGCCATAGGTGTTCAAAGTTTTTCTAATCAGATTGTGATGAACTTTAAAATTTAACATGCTAACTAAGGCCTTTAGAGTCTGAAATGTAACTCTTGGGTTTGTTGCCAACTCTCTGAGCATTGCAAGGACTGAATTTGCTGCGAGGTCCCCTTCTATGAAGACTGCGGGACTGTGTTAACACTCACCTGAATGCTCCAGACCAGCAAACTGCCAAAACTTTTGCTTTTACAGAGGTTGTTCACACTGGCTAATAATCAACTAATTAATTACATTTGATAGGCAGCACTCAGTTGCTCTTTACCCTCTTAATTCTCTTAGAAGCAGTAAGGGTGTACTTAATTTTCAAAGGACTGTACAGACTTCTGTGAAAACTTTCCTTTCCCCACAAATGCACATATTTGTGCTCAAGTACCAAAAAGGACATATTCCACTGTTTCTTCAAGGCTTTAATATCAAGTGAAGAAATAAAACTCTTAGATTGAGGTTTTTCTGTATCCAGATTTAAATTAAACACACTTAATACATTGTGTTAAGTTTCATTCAGTATCTGTCTTGTCTATCAGGACAGTACTGTCACCTCACAGCAAGTCTTTGTGATTCTATGCTAGCTGTAGGTGCAGATGTGATAAAGATGAAACTTCCAGTGGTAAATAAGATTAGAAAAACACTATGCAGATGATCCATATGAATTAGTATCCCCGTACTCATTTTTGCTTTATAAAGGAAGATTTTTTTTCCTGTTTTATTGAGGTAGAAAACTGTCACCAGAAGATGAAGACCTTTAGTCTCAGTAGGGCATAAACTACAAGGGCACAATGGTAGTAACTTATTGCCACAGTGACAGCTGTTGTACCCTAAAGGGAGAGTGTAGTATTACGAAGACAGCTGTTTTCTTTCGTTTTAAAATTTTAACCCAAATCAGTGATTTTCTAGACAGAAAACTCACTCATTTGTTGCCTGGGGTGAAAATATAGTGTGAGATAAGAGTTTTACCTCAGCAAGATAGCCAGCAAAGATGTAAACTGAGAGGAGTTGCGGAGGCTTCCGAGATGTTACGTTAAGGCTGCAAGCAGGTCAACTCAAATGGCCTGAGTTTAACTCCTGCAAGTTATGTGAAGGTGAACGGTTCAGCCGTGCTCTCCCGTTTTCAGTGACACTGGACATATTTTTTTAAACTCGCAAAGTCATTTTCACTGCAAAGCCTTCCCTCGCAGCATTTGTTGCTTTCTATCACCAAGACTCTAAAATAAAACTGTCAGCCTACAATCATGAGTTCAACAAATTACAACTCCTGTCAGAACACCTTCCAAGGGAAAGACACCTCTAGGAACATGATTGTCACTTAAAGCAGAAAGACATCCTTTTAACAAACTGCTCTCACAGGTCTGAAATGTCGTCCCTGATCTATGGATCAGCATATTCTTCTCAAGTCACAGTGTTTTTCAGTTAATCTCCAGCAAAGTTACAAATGATGACCTTCAGCATTTCAGTCAGACTGTCAAAAGTGAGACGTTCAAAGATACAAACGCATTTTAGGTTGGGGAATTTGAAGTGACTCAAACTGGATATGCAAACGTAAAACTAAAGACATTTACAGCAAAGTCAAACAGAGAAGTCGGTCATCAAGAAATAAGATGTCACAATCAAAAGCTGCTTCCACACGCGCTGTGCATCCCTGAACACCTCTGAACATTACCCAGGGGAGCTGTATGTGAGAAACCAAATGTCCAAAGAAGTCACATTGGACATTAAGCAGACTTTGCCTTGCCAGCTCTCTAGTGCGAATCATGCAGGCAGTTATCTGGAGACCAAGTGTGTTCTGTGCCTTCTTCATTGTTACCCAGGCAAATGAAATGCCTGCAACTCAGCCGACATGCCTTTGCCTTAAATCTGACCCTGTGCGACCTTGACATTTGAGCCCACAAGCTTGTAAATGTTATTAGATGTTCTACCCATCATAGGTATTATCTACAAAAGCTTTGGTAAAGATTCAGCAAACAAGTCAGCTCATCTAGTGTTAAATTTTTGATGTTTGTTGTGAGGACCCTAAGCTGGGTGAGCCTGGTGCCTTCCCACCTGAGGATGAGGATGGGAGAGTGAAGTGATTGCTGAAGCCAGTCAGAAGCCGGCTCTAGCTCTCGACACAATCACAATGGCATTTGGGGGAGGTGCATGCTTTGCGGTGTTTGGTGGGAGAGGCCTTTTATCTCTGCATTGCTCCCTGCTTTGTTTGGGGCTGGGTATTCATCCTCTCCCCTTTTTAACTTTTATTTCCTCTTCTCGTTTCCTCACTTCTTTCTTTCTTTTTATCCCCTTCACCTGTCAGGTCCAATAACTTCACATAATTTAACAATAAAATATGTCACACATTCTACAACAGAAAGAGCCTGTTGAGCTCCACATGGTAAAGCAAATCTGTTGAGGACAGGAAGACATCAAGATCACCATGTTGCATGCCAAGATGCCTGACAGTACAGGCCTAATAAATAAATAAATAAATGCATATTTTTGACCTTTGCTATTAATTTCTTTCAGCCATTATGCTTATAGCCATGCAAATTTTGATAAAGATCTTACAACTGAGTCAGCTACTAGATAAATTCTATTTATACTGAAGTTGCATTTGCAAACTATTGGCGAGAATCCAGCAACCCAGTCTGCTCCTATGCTGGTTAAAGAGATTTTTACTGAAGACCTTCTGTGACCTTAACCTTTGACCCCTTTGATAATTCTTCTAGCCATCACAGTGATTAACCATACAAGCATTGGCAAGGATCCAGAAGCCAAATCAGCTCTTATCATAGTAAAGCAGAGAAGTCAGTCATCAAGAAATAGGAGGTTACAATCAAAAGCTGTGACCATGACCTTTGACCTCATGATCTCAAAAAAGGTCTCAAATCTTCTGCCCATTCTAGTGTTTAACCACACAAGAACTGACAAGGATCTAGCAGTTCAGTCAGCTCTTATGGTGGCAATGATTTTTTCATTGACGATCCCATAACCTCAAAAATGTTATCGGTTTTTCTACCCATTACAGCAATGAAGTATATAAAATCTGGCTAGGATCCAGCTGCCCGTGAGCGCTTATGATAAATGTTCCTTCATCTGCTCCCTTGTATTCTCCCCAGGGGGTCGCCACAGCAGATTAATCTGCATTGGTAATTTGGTAGAGGTTTTAATGCCAGATGTCCTTTCTGATGCAACCGTCCATGGTGAGAGGGGCTTGTGCCCCAACCTGGATTTAAACCAGGAACCTTTCGCTTGTAAGGCAAATGTGTAAACCACTTCACTACGGGGACACTCAGTGAGCTTCTACAATAGTAACAAGAATTTCATCATCAAGTCGGTCTGGTCTTGACTTTTGATCCCACAACCTCATAAATGTTACCAGTTCTTCTACCCATCATAGGTATTAACCACATGAAGGTTGGTAAAGATCCAGCACAGAAGTCGGCTCCTGCAGTGGTAACAAGATTTGTGACAGACAGGGAACCCAAAAACATAATGCTTCCATGGTGAAGGCATAATAATAATAACAGTAATAATTAAGTATTTCCAGTAGTGATAACACATCTCACGCAAAATCTTCTGCTCATTTCACAAAGGGGAACTGATGACATTATTTTGAGCTGATTCTCCTGACACTGTCACTCAGATGTTTTTGACCAAACAGATATGAACATTTCAAAGCATAAGCCCCTCGAAAGAATGGATAAGATTCTATCACATGGTCATTCTCAGCGAGAGTAAAAAACCTTCAAACCGAGTGACTTTCACTTACCTTACAGACTGTTTATCTGCTGGCTAGACTTACTTTTAAGCATTGAAGCAGCCCTGTTAAAGACTGACATCCTCACCTGCGCATCGAGGTCATTCAAATAAAGCTGAACAATGCATTCATTCAGAGCTGCTGTCAAACAGCCACCAGCAGAAATATGTTGGCTCTGAGAACCACCTACTAAAGAATAAATAAAATATTACAACTCTGGCACTCTACGCCCAGTGACTGAGCTGTGATTATCAGCCAAGGGCACTCCACTGATCTGTGTGTGTGTGTGTGTGTGTGAGTCTGGAGTGTGAGCGACTTCTCTTATCAGGTACAACCAGAAAGCAGGTTGTGTGGTTGGAAAATGGAACATTTTGAGAACATACCGTAGGACATGGGGATGTCCAGATCACCCTGCCAGGACATCTGCCCGGATTCGTCTATGGAGTGCTGTGCTATAAAAAACACACAACAGGCCCCTTGTTTATGGCTCATTCTTAATCCAGAGCTGCTTTTGGTTATTAGAATTCCAAAGAACAATAGGAGGGAAATCTACAACTGTGCCATGCTACGTTCACACTGGCTGCCTACAGAGTTTGCAAGTGTTACTTCGTCATTGGAAGTGTGGATTTAATCATAGATAAGAAATGTGTGTGTGCATGTGTGTGTGTGTGTGAGAGAGAGAACTTTGCAAGATGTCACTTCAAGCCATTATGAAATGCAACGTCCAGCTTCCACTGAGCTGAAACAAAAGTCACATTATTTGACTTCTTGATTTTTTTACTGCACAGTCCTGTGCGCAGTCATTTGGCAGAAAGAGCATGACAGCATGGCACAGTGAGTGAAAAGATTGTTATTCTGCTCTTCACTGTACTGTGAAGTGAAAAACAGATAATGAGGATGGACTACCTTTCAAGTGGCCACGTCCAAGTGTGACGAACCCAGAGGAGATGAAGTTGTGCATGTCTTGGCCTCCGCTGCGCAGGTTTTCTTTCCCATAATGTCCTGGTGAGACAAAGATTGTGGAAAATTAATATTTTGGCAAAAGAGTTTAAAGGACATGCTGCTCACTTTGTCTGAAGTTGAGCTACAGGCTTGGTGAGCTAGGTAGCCAGCCAGGTTTCTCTTGAGTCAAGGTCTGCCACCCTAACTGTCAGTTAACAAGCAAAAGCAAAAAAAAAATCACAGCCCGAGGTTTTAACCTATTTTTTACAAAGCCTGAAGCTAATAAACAAATCAAAGGCAGTGGAGTAGAAGAATTTAGTGCATCATGGGGAGTCCTCCAGCAACCTAAGCCTACAGCAACATAGCTTAGGGAGGGCTCAGGGTCGCCTGATCCTGCTCTAACTACAAGCTTCATCAAATGTCATTTCGAAGCACTTTCTGTAAAGTACAGATGGTGTCTGTCTCCTGAACCCAAACAGCAAGTGGGTAGGCTCGGCCTGCCATTTTACTTTTAGAGGAATTCAATTCAAGTTTCAATTCAGTTTCATTTATATAGCGCCATTTCACAGCAAAAGTTGTCTCAAGGCGCTTTACACTGTAAGGTAAAGACCCTACAGTGTTAGAGAGAAAATCCCAACAATAAGAGCTATGAGCAAGCACTCAGCGACTGTGGGAAAGAAGAACTCCCTTTTAACGGTAAGAGACCTCCGGCAGAACCAGGCTTAGGGAGGGGGCAGCCTTCTGAGGGGAGAGAGAAGAGAGAAAGGAGAGCAAAGACAGACAGACTATGGGAGAGAGAAGACAACATTTAATGACATTCAGCAGTAGTGGATAAATACATGGGGAGTGAAAAGAGGTGAGTGGATAAAAAATCCCCAGTACATCAGAAGAAGCCCCCCAGCATCCTAAGCCTGTTGCAGCATAACTAAGCCCTAACTTTAAGCTTTATCAGAAAAAGAAAACTTTAAGCCTAATCTTAAATGTAGAGAGGGTGTCTGCAACAGTCTGGAACCAGCAGTAAGCCTGCAATCTGAGAGCAAGGTGCTCTATGAGGATTATACGGTACTGGGGTGCACAAGTGAGTCAAACTCAATTGTGCATCAATCGCTTTGGTTTTCTTGTGCTGATGATTTGAGAAATGCTCAACTTTTCAGTCACCAGTGCAGGAACCAGGCCATCAAATCAGTATCCCAGGCAAGCGAGGTAGGTGTGTGACATCAGTTAGTTCCAGTGACTTATCCTGTTTTATCTGAGCAAAGAGAGTACCAATCTTAGCTCATGTACTGACGCTCCATTAGCTTGCCGTTTGAGTGATTATTTTATAGTTGCTATGATGATTGTGCCAGCAAAGACTGTTTGTACAGGTCTGTGCATGAAAAACCTTATTTAAGTTTAAAATTCTGTTAAATTTTGAGGAAAATCTGCAGGTTAAAAAAAATGCCATTGGTTAGGCTGACTCAATAAGTGGCTCGTGCAGTTGCTTTACAAGCAAAAGGTCCCTGGTTCAGTCCAGCTGGGGACACAAGCCCCTCTCACCATGGAGGGCTGTGTCAGGAAGGGCATCTGGTGTAAAACCTCCGCCAAATTACCAATTAATCTGCTCTGGTGGCCCTTTGGGGAGAATACAAGGGAGCAGCAAGGTACATTTAAACTGACTCACTAGCAGCAGCTGAGTTTTATGATATAGTACACAGTAGCTGACCTGTTATGGACCAAACTTACGAACACAATGGAACAAATGTACTTGAGATCATTAAAATAATGCAACAAGACAAACTGAACTGGCAGTGGGAAACGCTAATGTAACAGAGCCTCGCTCTTCTCAGTAAAACTGGAAAATATTAAAATTGCACACCAAAGGTGTATAAAGTTGAGCAGCCAGTAATGCAGTCCACCTTTACAAAAATATGCGCAAGAATGGGTCGTTCTAAAGCGCTCACTGAATTCACACACAGCACTGTAACGGGATGCCATCGTTGCAACAAGTCAGCGTGTTCCACCATCAACTATAAGGTTAAATGACATTATTTCAAGTGGAAGCATTTAGGAACCACAGCAACTCAGCCACGAAGTGGGAAGCCATGTGAATTTATAAAGCTGGCTTGCCAAATGCAGAGGCAAACGGTGTATAAAAGTCGCCAACCCTCTGCTGACTTGGTATCTCCAAATTTCAAAACCTCCTCTGGCATCAACATCAGTGCATGGGTCATACCGAGGCTGGGTTTGGTAAGTGCCAGAAGAACATTACCTGCCTGACTCTAATTTGCCAACCAGTGCTGGAAAGTAACTAAGCATAAAAACTTCTACTGTCTACTCCTAACATTTAAAAAAACAGGCTCCTTATTTCAGGTTTAAAACATTTGATGATTATCTTGCATGGCTGTGCATCTTCACAACATCAAACTGATTAGAACCGAAATTGAGGAAGCAATAAGACATAAAAGACAATTTCATTAATGTATTTATCATCGGTGCTTATCGTATGTGACGAACGTAAAAGACAGAGATGAAAGAGGAAAAAAACACAATTTATGTATCATTAATAGCTCTGTGATCATTTTTCTGTGTAGTTCTGGAGGAAGAGGCTTCAATCTACAATGCAGGCAGCACCAAATACAGTAGTTAGTTTTTTTTTTATCAACTTTGTTTTTCTCTGCTTGTGTTCATAACGGTTGTCCAAGCTGAGTACATCAATTAGAATAACTACTAGAAGTTGAAATAAAGTTCTTATTCCCTTGTATTAATATTGTTTTTTATATTATATTAATATGGCATGAGGTTAAGTCAGGGTTGCACAAAAACAGTGAGTAAAAATGTCCTTAGACTTTGAGTTCATTTCAGGGCCTGTGCCCTTTTCACTTTTACATGAGTAAAGAAATCAAATCAGTTTGACTATTTTTTGTTTTTTTTTAACACAGTATTTTACTGCTACTTAAGTAAATGTTTGAAATATTGCCACTTCTGGTGCCAACTACAAGGTCTGGAGGAGGAGGGCTATGGCCTTGTTTTTCTGGGTCTGGCCTGAGGCCTCTTAGTTCTCGTGAACGGAAATCTTAATATTTCAGCTTGCATAAACATTTTATATATTTCTGTGATTCCAACTTTGTGGGCACACTTTGGGAAACGCCCTTTTCCATTTCAGCATGACTGTGACACAGTGCACAAAGCAAGGTCCACAAAGAAATAGTTGAATGAGTTTGGTGTAGAAGAATTTGACTGGCCCGAACAGAGCCCTGACTTCAACCCCATTAAACAGTTTTGGGATTAACTACAGTGGAAACTGTGATCCAGGTCCTCTCATCCAGTATCAGTGTCTCACCTCACAAAGGCTCTTCTGGATGAATGGGAAAAAAATTCACACAGAAACCCTCAAAATATTTTAGAGAACCTTCCCAAAAGAGTGGAAGCTGTTATAGCTCCTTGTGGCTTTAGAATGGGATGTCATAAAAGCTCCCGCAGGTGTAATGTGCAGGTGGCCCAGTATTTTTGTCCATGTAGCGTATATTGGCTTCTGGCATCTTGGACTCACTTGTACCATTCTCCAGCACAATCACCAGCACAATCAAGATGGTTTGTTATTGGCCAGCAGTACAATGCTCATCAAAGCTGAACTCAGCCTAGATTTACTTGACCCCTTCAGTCAAATCCACTAATTGAAACCACTCCACTGGAAAGAATTTAACTGAAAAATTCACCATTTTAAATGCTGCTGAGGCTGGGCTTTTAAATAAGGAGTGTGTGTGCAGAATTCCTAGTCCTTTCTGCCATTTTATAAAAGAGCAGCCACAGATGACAAGAATACTAAACAGGGCTAAAATGGCATAACTGACAAAACTGATTCTCAGGTGGGCTGATTAGCTTGTCAATATGTGGCGCTAAAGGATGCCAGAAATTAAATCAGCAGATTTCAGGGGTTTCATATTTCCTCTTTGTCAGTGCTCCCTCTCTCTTTCTGGAGTAACTAAAACACTTAATGTAATTGCTCAGTAGAGTTGCAGTGCTTTTGGCTCCTTAGGGGCGGATTATCAGAGTTCTATACATTTCAGAATAGATTAAACTCCTTTTAAGGCTTTTGGAGAGTTAAGTGTAAGAATGCAATGCTTTAAAGCTCAGGTGTGCACCCTATTGGCTTTTGTCTGTGTTCAAAGATCGGTAATCCGTAATTTGCACCTCATCATTCTGAACCACTGCTGCAATTAAGAGTAAAACACAAGGTGTCTGGTAGCACCGTGGCAACATTCAGCTGCCCCATCTATCTAACAAGTCTTTTAAAAAAAATTTAAAAATGTAGCCTCCTCTCCACTCTCTGTTAGTCCCACTCTACATTAACTAGCAAACAGTTAAATGCCCATTTCTCCAAAGAGCCACTTCAAAGTCAATAACATCACTCAGACCTTTGGGCCTGGGGAAGCCAAGATCGAACAGCATTTCAAATTATCATAATGAGAAGGAACACCTGGGACCATTAGGCCTGGTCTTCATCACGCGGTGGTTTGGCACTGAAGCCCTGGCAACACAGCTCATGTGTTTCTTTTTATCAAGCCCACAGGATGACTAAACTCCAACTACTGACGCACTTCGACCATGACTGTTAGTCTGAGACCTTCGAAGAAATCAGTAAACATCTAAGGATGGGAATTGGCATATTTTCCTGCATTTAGTGACTTTTAACCATGTAGAGCTCCATCTGTGCAGATGTGGGTGGTGTACTATAACTAAGTTTTTTTTGTCTCACAGGGTGAAATGCTGATGATTCATAAATTCAGCACACTCCAAACATGACATCATTAGGTTCAAATCATGCAGCTGGAGAGGCTGCCCGTGATATAAATTGCCCCCATGAAACAGCCTGATCCTATAGCCTATTATTTTTTCCTGGAAATGTTTTTAAACACTGCCTTATCTACTCTGTATAATGAAAATAAAAAAATCGAATGTTTCTGCTCATTTCATTTGTATTCTTTAGTAAAACAGTAACTAGAGATTTGGCACCTGATCCCTATCTGGCACCAAAACAGTAGAAACAGCTTCAAAATTACCACTCAAGGTGTGATCTGAAAAGAAAGCTAAGGTTAACCTTGCATCTTTAGAGTAAATTTGACTACTGCCAGCATTTTCCCAATTGTATCCACAATACAATTGGGGGAAATGAGCTTCCTTCTTCTGTGTGTTTAATGAAGTCCAGTTTATTGTCAGTGTTAACACCAGGTGTTTGTAGTCCTCCACTACCTCCACACAGGCCCCACGGATGGACGGCCCTCCTTCAATATCTTCCGGACGATGCTCAGGATGTTTTATGAGTCTGTGGTAGCCAGAGCCATCCTCCGTGCTATGGTGTGCTGGAGCAGCAGATTGAGGGTAGTGGACATCAACAGACTCGCCAAACTGATCCACAAAGCCAGTAAGGCCAGGAGTAGTTTTAGAGCCTGACTCTTTGACAGTGGTGTCAGGGAGTTAAGTTAAGGACAATACTGGACAATCCTTCACACCCTCTCCATGACTTGTGGACAGACACAACAGCACGTTCAGCAGCAGGCTCATCCCACCATGATGCTCCACAGAATGCCACAGCAAATCAGTCCTACCTGTGGCCATCAAACTTTACAGCTCCTTCTTTTAACACCTGGACTATTTACATTGTGGCCAAATCTTGTATATAATATTCATGTGACATCATCTATCTTCCATATTTATATTTAATATTTTACAGTTTTAACTGGATAATACAACAGAGCAGCCAAAGGTACTGTTTTAACTTTGACTGTTAATAGGGAAATTGCACTTTTTTTTTTGGCAATATGTTTATTCTCTTTTTCAAATTTTTTAACAAACACTTAACATATACACATACATACATATACCCACTACACACACAAACTGTATACCCTTGCATCATCCCTCAATCTGAATAAACACAAAGAAATTGGACTAGTTAATAAATTAGGAAGGAAGGAAGGAAGGAATAAATAAATGAATAAATAGATAAAAATTAAAAAAAAAAATAGAAAAAAAGGAAAAAAAATTACATATAGAAAATAAAAAATAAATAAATTTAGAAAAAAAAGGGGGGGAAGTAAGAAAGAAAGGAAATGGGGGGCTACATTTTACA
>VUQH01090415.1:25304-54405 GCA_015106775.1 Etroplus canarensis | reverse complement strand
GCGTTGCGTGACCTTTGCCTTCTGATCTCTGTTGCCATGGTGAAACCCACAATGTTGTGAATTCAGGCACAACAGACATACAGTATGTACAGCATGACACTCAAGCACAGCAAGCTTTAATGTACTTCCATTAGGTACTGCATCAGTAGGAGTGCTGGTTAAAATAGAGGTTAAAAGAGAAAGTGAGATCATAAATACAAGGCAATTGCCAACTTGTGTACATTGTATTTTCATTGCCTTGAATTTCTCACCACATACAATGAACCCTCGCTGGCTGTCAGTGCAACTTTTACAATCACCAGCAATATGATTGCCCTTAAATTTAGTTTAACAAAACCACTCCACTCCCACTGGAAATGTGAAGTACTGGTACTATAACATAGTGCATACTAAGTTCTGTACATCAGTGCCTGTTGCAGTTTATTCATCTCCCAACAAGATCATTATATGCATGCAGCCAGCCTGCAGGAAAAAAAACAATATACAAAAAGCAGGACATGAGCTCAATATTAATATGCATTCACTTCTCTTTTCCTTCTCTTAAGCCTCTGAGGTCTAAAACTGCTTGGTTCTTCGAAGAGCCTATGCGCATGTTGTAGCTGTTCACTGTCAGTAGGGGGCAGTGCAACAAGCAACTGATCTGTGGGCTGCTCTTGGTGTTCTCATGGTCCACACATGAATTGGAGACAGTCAAGAGATGGATTAATTTGAAAACCCTACCCTACACATGACAAGGCCTAGCAGAAAGTCGTGTCCAGGCTGGCCTTGGGCAAACCTTTATCCGCACCCAGTCAAGCAAACGTTACATGATATTAATGTAGACGCCAAAAAACCAGCCACAGGGGCCCACAAGCCAGTGTACTCCTAGTGCCGGTCCCAAGCCCGGGTAAATGGTGAGGGTTGTGTCAGAAAGGGCATCCGGTGTAAAAACTTTGCCAAATCAAATATGCGGATTCGTAAATGATCCGCTGTGGCGACCCCTAACGGGAGCAGCCGTGAAAAGAAGAAGAAGAATGTAGACACCAAAAATTCAGTGCCTCCAGAGAAAATGAAGATGCTGTTGGATTCGCACACAAACACTTTCCACACGTGTGTGCCAAATAAAGGTGCTATCACTGTGGACCCCTACATATTTGTGGGGAGTAACAGGTCTGATGTCAGGGCCATGTATGATAATGGGCTTCTGATCTCTGACTGGCCTGGGATCTACAACAATTTATTCAGTTTTTTGTACATTGATGTGCAAGTGATGCTCATCACACCAGTTCAAAAACTCATCCCCTCCTGCTTTGTGGCTGAAAATATCAGCGTTACCTGGGAGTAAACCGAGAATAACAGTGTTGTTGGAAAACTTCGCAACACGTTGGTTGGGCTGGGAGCTAACGGCGCCTTTTAAATATTTTCTATATCCTTTTCCGAATATGTACATTTTTGGCAGTTAATTATAATTTTAACAGAAAATAATTAAGGGTGCTTTGAGTAGTTTCTTTAATCACAAAAAAAGTGTGTTTAACAAAAGTAGCAGAGCTTCAGCTATTCGGTGTAATTTTCTGCCGCAGTCCACTATAGCTGAGGCAGAATTTGGCATCAGGCTGCTACCAGGTAGGCTGGTGATGCATCAAACGGAACCTATTGCATTATTGTTGCAGATGCAGTTATTTTCTTCCTTTTCAATGTTGAATCCAGAGAATGGGTTCTTGCTGTTGGAAGTGTTGTGGGGGGGCAAAACAAGACTGAGCTGTCGAAACACTGAGAGCCATCCTTCACATCTGACTGTAGTGGTTAAAGGGCAGCCAGGCTCTAAAAGAAACCATTAGCATTTAGATTTGAGACTCTCCCCGCACAGAGTAGCAGGGAGTGGCTGCGCTACACCTTACACTTTTATGCTTTGAGTGGGCCCAAGTGGCAGCTCCGGAGCCCTGATCAATCTCTCAATATGCCTAAATTGCTTTGGATGACCTCCTCGCGAAGAGACAGGATTGGCCATACTGATGCTTATCCAATCAATAGCAGATGCTATCATGCCTCATCAACAATGAAGTGTTTTTAATGGAGGTCAGGGCATGGAAGATCTAATTCATTTTAATTTGTAAATTGTGGCATGACAAAATTCTAATCAGGCCGCTTTGCCATCAGATATGCAGACTTCTGAGCCTCCCGCTCCGTCTCACTCGCGCCTGTTCCTCCTTCTCAGCCTCATTTATATTTTGTGTCTGTCTGTGAGTATCCACACAGGACTGGAACGCATGAATGTATACATGGCGTATATTAAATATCAGTCAGCACTGGGTATCAGTCAGTTTTTAATGTTGAGCATTTCCTTTTTAAGGTGTCCGTGTACAGCCGAAACAACTTTTTGCTCAGAAACACCCTTGTGCACACGTTCTACCTCATTAAGTGAAGATTGAAAAGATGACAAATATGACATGTGCAATTTATTATCTTAATTAATTCACTGTCTTCTGTCAGAGACAAGCAGGGCAGCTCTGTCATCTAAAAACCATTTTTCCGTGATGGCGGTGTTGTTGTTGTAGGGAGCCGGCGCCGTGTCGTTTGCCCAGATTAGTGTAAGAGGTGAGCTTTTTCCATCTCCCTTTCCATTTCAGCTAAATTTGTCTCAGCCACAGTAATATGCACCACGGGATCTTTCCCCCGTGAGCGGAAATGCAATTGGAATGGGATGCGGCCGTCCGTTGTGATTGTGTGCAGATGAACCTGTCTGCCCTTGCACCCAGTGCATGAGTGAGGCCATGCGATGCCCATTGCCTGTGTAGGCTTTCGGTGCAGAAGAGAAGAGGGCAGGTCCGGGGGGCACTCTCTCCACACAAGGTAGCGCACTTGCTGAGCTGTGACGAATGCAATCAGTGCCGAAGATCGCCACGCTATTTCAGATGGATTAGGCTTCCTCTCAAGATAGATGGAGGAAAATTGGCGAAAACCTCCCGTCATTGTTGGCATAAACAAGAAATGGGTTGCTGTCATTACAGAAATATTCAAGTCAAGGATAGTGCTGGTAAGAAAAAGAAAAAAAAATGTTTTTTGCACTATCAAATGGCCTTGACAAAGGCAAAATGTGAGGAATGCATTTAGAAGGGATTGGGCTGAAACGTTCTGTTCAAGGTCTATTGCCTCCTCCCCACCACTACCATTGGTTGCAACACAGAAATCTATGGGAGAATTATGGAGAATAATCATTGATGAGAGCCAAGGGCATTATGCTGTACTGAAAAGAGAAGCTTCAGAAGTAAGCAGTACCCCCACCCTCACTCTCGAGTGTCCCCATTGATTTATCAGGACTCTATTTTTAGTTGCACATGGAACAGTAATGGATTCATGGGAATTAACAATGATTCATGCGAAGCTAATATCAGAGATTTCAGAGGCCCGATTAATGCAGGAGGAATTCGGCGCGTCGACTCCCCAATTATTCATAATATTTCTCACACTGCATAAACACAGATGCTTCTACCTTATCAAACGGCCTCGTTAAAAGGAGCCGGTGTGTTTGTTTCCTTTCAAACTACAAACTACAGGAACATCCAGTGGGCTGCATTTATTAGCAGCAATGTCCCTAACTGAAATGCAGAATGCTGTTTTTGGATCTCTGTTTCCAAAAAGACCTCTAACGCCATGTATGCCAGTCACCCTTTTATTCCTGACGGTGTCTAGACTTGCCGACTGTGAGAGTTCCTACCTCAGTAACATGGATTTAGATACCATTTAGTATAGCATGAAAGCACAGCTTTTGTACAAGGAGGTTATTTACCTGAAGTGTGACGTGTGTGCCCTATGCATTTTCTGATTTCAGCGCCTTGTTGTTTGGCTCTATGACACTCACTGGCCACATTATTTTTGGTCCACCTTTCTAGTACCCCTCTTATCATCAAAACTGTCTTAATTCTTTGTGGCATAGATTCAACAAGGTGCTGAAAACATTCCTCTAAGATTTTGGTCCTTACCGACATGACGCATCAGCATCACACAGACGCTGGAGAGTTGCTGGCAGAACATCCACGATGAGAATGAGCACAGTCAATTCACCGTCGTGTTTAAGAAGCCAGTTTGAGCTTCGTGACATGGCGTGTTATCCTGCTGGAAACAACCATCAGAAGATGGAACACACGGTCAGCGACAATGCTCAGGTAGGCTGTGGTGTTTAAATGATGCTCCAAAACAAAATCCCCCATGACATTACACCAACAACAGCCCGACCTGTTGATGCAAGGCAGGATGGACCCATGCTTTTGTGTTGTTTATGCCAAATTCTGACCCTTCCATCTGAATGTTGCAGCAGAACTCGAGACTCATCAGACAAGGCAAAGTTTTTCCAGTATTCTGCCGTCCAATTTTTGTGAGCCTGTGTGAAATGTTGCCACAGTTTTCTGTTCTGAGCGGACAGGAGTGGCACCCGGTGAGGCCTTGTGCTGCTGCTGACATGTTGTGCATTTGGAGATGCTCTTCCGCATACCTTGGTTGCAGTGAGTGATTATGTGAGTTACTGTTGCCAGAGAACTGTCCATCACTGGATATTTTCTCCTTTTCAGACCACTCTCTGTAAACTCTAGAGATGGCTGCATAGGAAAATCCCAGCAGATCAGCAGTTTCTGAAATACTAAAACCAGCTCATCTGGCACCAATAACCATGCCACCTTCCAAGTCACTTAAATCACCTTTCCTCTGCTCAGTTTGAACTTCAGCAGCTCCTCTTGACCACATCTACACACCTGAATGCATTGAATTGCTGCCATGTCACTGGCTGATTAGAAATCTGCGTTAATGAGCAGCTGAACTGGTGTACCTAATAATCAGTGTATTTAGTCATTTTTTGCCAGATGAATTGATACTGGGCCAAAGTGCAGGACTTGGACACTGGAGAATGGGATTAGGTTTAGGCAGAAAAGCTATCTAGTTAAGGTAATTAAAAGACTGGGGTTTTGCTTAATTAATTTGATACTGTGCCATGCTTAAATTCCTCCTTGAGCTACTACCAGAGATAGTGTATTGAGAGTGCAAAAGGTGGGAAAAAGTAAAAATACAAACATTCTTAGTTGAAATTCTGTGACTCAGTTCATGGTGACTTGTTTAGCAGGTACTAGTCTGATTTCGTTCTCTCTGATGTGTGTGTAGTGTGTAAACACTGAACGCCTGTGCTTTTGAAATGGTGTCCGAGGTCCACTGTACAAATGAAATACTCAAGGAAAGATTTTTTTTTTAGCAGACAAACATATTTGGAATGAATAGATCATAACAGAAATCTTCCACTTTTCTGCTCAAAGAATAAAGTATAACATATTTCCTTCCAGAAACAGCTGTTCGTAGACTAAGCCGGACTTCACTGTAATACAGTTGGGTCCACAAGTTTTGGGACAGTGACAAATCAAAAAGTCTTAATATGATTGAAGTGCACTTTCAGATTTAATTGAAGGGACAATTGACAGATTCATGGGCAGGTGAGGTCTGTTCCCTTGTTTTTCCATGACAAACTAAGCAGATAAAACATCTGGAGTTGGTTCCAAGTGTTGAACTGGCCTTTGGCAGCTGTTCAGTGAAACTCTCAATATAAGGTTTACAGAGATGTCGATTCAAGGGAAGGAGGCCATCATTAGGCCGAAAAACCAAAATAAACCTATCAGGGGCCAAAACGACAATCTGCAATTTTTTAAAAGAAGGAGGCCAACAACAAAAGGCCTGGAAGACCACAACTAAAGTGGATGATTGCAGAATTCTTTTCTTGTTTAAGAAAAATCCTTTACAACATCTAGCCAAGTCAAGAACACTCTCAACGATGTAGGTGTATCATTGCCTCCAATGAAGTCTCTAATTAAAAGATGTCTTTGTGAGTGTAAACACAGAGCGATTCCTACAAGGTTAAGAACAGGAATGCCAGATTCAGTTTTTCCAGAAAACATCTAAGAGAGCATATCCGGTTCTAGGGGGAACATAAACCTTTGGACAGAAGAAAACAAGACGAACTTGCACCAGAATCACGAGAAGATAAAAGTATAGAGAAGAAAAGGTCCCAAAGCATACCCATTCATCTATCAAATGCAGTTGAGGTAATGTTTTGGCATGTGCATGTTTGGCTGCCAATGAAGTGTGTGTTGATGATGTGACTGCTGATAGAAGCAGCAGGATGAATTCTAAAGTGTCCAGGGCTGTACTCTCTGCTCAGATTCAGCCAAATGCTGCAAAACTGATTGGACATTGCTTCACAGTGTAAATCGATAGTGACCCAAAGTGCAAAAAGCAACCCAATGCAGAAAAATGGGATATTCTTCAATGGCCAAGTCGGTCACCTGATCTCAACCTAATAAAGCAGATTTTCAGTTACGGAAGACAAAACTGAAGGCAGGGGGACCCACAAACAAGCGGCGACTGAAGGAAAGTGCAGTGCAGGCGTGCCAGAGCATCTGGAAGTGCATTTGGTGATGTGCATGGGGTCTAAACTTCAGGCAGTCATTGCTTGCAAAGGATTTTCAACTGAGTATTAAAAACATTCCTTATAGTTATGTTAGTTTGTCCCATTACTTTTGAGCCTCTGAAAACTGGGTGCTATGCATTAAAAATGGCTGTAATTCCTAAACAGTCAATGCAATTCTCATGCCAGACCCCCTCGAATTAAAACTGAAAACCTACGTTTCAGTCACAGTTTGACTGTAGACTGTGGTGTAAAGAGGAACGATTTTAAAAAAATGTGCTGTTGTCCCAAAACTTATGGAGGCAACTGTTGGTTTGTATTGGTATGAGCATCTAGAGATTTAAAAAAAAAACAAAAAAAAAAACGAATCCACGCTTGACTATCCGGCGTCAAGTCTCTGTGTCTTGAATACAATCAGTGGAAGAAGTAATTTCAGTTGTTACCCCAGTGGGTGCATCAAGAGACAACAGGAGAATTCAGAATGATATAAAGAGAGCAGGAGTGTTCATACACGATGCATGTGTTCGGATGTGTAATGTAAAATTTGTTTGAATGTGTGTATTCAGGCTTGGCTTGGCATTCTGCTTTGGTGTCGCTTACATTGTTTGCTAGGTGCACTGACCATGACAGTAGTGACAATGGCGGTGACTTCTGCCTTTTGTAAAAAACGGCCGCTCGTTCTCCGAGTTGTGCTCTATTCCACCTCGCCTGATAGTGTCCTCGTCGCACAACATTAACCTTACCTCTGAACTCCGTATAGAATTTTTTTCATTGTCGGCACGATCAGCGAAGCGCACAAAAAGTGAATTAACTTAGCGTTGTTTGTGAAAGGAATTATGCGGCGGTTTTTATGGGTTTAGTCTTCCAAGTGCAATTCTTTTTGGCAGGGAAGATTCGCATCTCCTGTTGAGGCACAACCAGGCAGTAGAGATGACGTTACAGCTGTTCATTTTGTCATTTTGTTAGTGACAGGAAACAAAACGAAAAAGTCCAGCAACGAACACAACGAACGAGATTTGTGCGTCCCACCACTGAAGAGCATTGCGTCTTCATATTGACTAAGTCCAAATAGAACTTGAAGCTACAAAGCTGGACAAAAACATTGGACCTCAGCTCTTAATGACTGAATTCAGGTGTCTCATTCAGTCCCATTGCAACAGGTGTATAGACTCAAGCTTCTAGCCATGCAGTCTGTCTTTACAAATATTTGTGAAAGAGTGGGTTGTCCTATAGAGCACCCGTCATTCAAGCATGGTACTATAACAGGACAAGTCAAGTCAGTTTATTTAAACGTATTCCCTCTTAGATGTTCCACAATCAACTTTAAATGGTAATACTGCAAAGTGGAAGTGTTTAGTAACCACAGAAACTCAGCCCTGAAGTGGCAGACCACATAAAATTACAGAGCAGGATTCTTGAATGCTGAGGGATTTAGTGCCTGAAAGTTGCCTGTGCTCTACTGACTCAGTAACTGCAGAGTTCCAAACCTCTTCTGGCATGATCATCAGTACAAAAACTGTGCGACAGGAGCATCATGGCATGGCATGGTTTCTGTGGCTGAGCAGCTGCAATCAAGCCTTACATCACTAAGTACAACACGTGTCAGATGGAGTGGTGTAAAGCACACTGCCATTGGACTCTGGAGCAGTGGAAACATGTTCTGTGGTGTAAGGAATCATGCTTCTCTATTGGCAGTCTAATGGATGAGTCTGGGTTTGGTGAATGCCAAAGGAGCTTTACCTGCCTGACTATACTGGATCAACTATAGTTTGTTGGAGGGACTATACTGTGGAGCTGTTTTTCTGGGGTTGCCCTGGACCCCTTAGTTCCAGTGAAGGGAAATCCTAATACTTTGTCTAACCAATACATTCTGGAAAGTTCTATGTTTCCAGTTTGGGGAAGGCCCTTTTCTGTTCCAGCATGATTTTACCCAAGTACAAAGCACGGTCCATAAAGTTATGGTTGAGAATTTAAATGGCCTGCGTGGAGCCTTGACCTCAACCCCACTGAACACCTTTGGAATGAACTAGAACAGAGATTGTGAGCCAGGTTCTTTCATCCAACATCAGTGTCTGACCTCACAAATACGCTTCTGGATAAAAAATGTACCTTTTGGCTGCTCCCTTGTGTTCTCCACTAAGGGGTCACCACAGCGGATTAATCTGCATTGGTAATTTGGCAGAGATTTAAGCCCCTCCATGGTGAGAGGGGCTCAAAAGACATACTCTAAAATCTTGTAGAAAGCATTCCTACAAAAGTGGAAGCTGTTATAGCCACGTAGAAGGAACCAACTCCCCCTTAATTTCTATGAACTTTGAATGGGGACGTTATAAAAGGAGTCTGTAGGTGACCCAATACTTTTGTACATGTAGTGTATCTTATGAAGATTAGTTACAAGTATCCGTAATTTCATCAGCAATTCATTTATTTCTAAATGTAGTTAAACATGTTGGATTTAAATATTTTAATGCAGTTGCAGTTTTTAGCTTCATTTTTGTATTAGATAAACTGATACATCAGTGTTTATATTTCCTACCAAAACCTTACTGTTAACTGCTGCCTTTAGAATTTAAAATAAAATGGAAAAAGTTTTACAGATCCTGTAGAAGTTGATGACAAAGCTTGCATGTACAGTATGAAAGCAGCCTGTGGGTAGAAAGAGACAGGCTGTACTAGATTCAGCGTCAAGGATGTGAGATGTTGGTGAGTTCGTGTCTAGGTCACGTAATATCTAACTACTTTGAGGAAATCTCAAACTCAGCAGTGGTACTTTCATCTGTTTCAGTCGCTTTATCTGAACTTTTAAGAGTGCAAGAACTGATGAATCAAACTTCTGAGATTATTTATATAACCTGATGCACGCTGTTATCTTCAGTTTTCAGAAAAAAAAAAGTTTGTCAATCCTTTGGAATAATCAGGATTTGCTTTTACTGTACCACCTGTTTTAGTCGCAGGAGTCTTCTTCAGATATTTCCTGCAGATTTGCACAATCACGAAGAAAAAATATACACTTTATCTATATTTTCTAGATGTCTTGATTGAATAGGCCTCTTTAGGTCAGGACTCTGACTTCGCCATTCCAGAAGCAGAAATTTCTCATCTCTAACCATTTTCCGAGTCATTGTTTGTCTTTCTTTAAATGTATTCATGCAATTTTGAATTCATTATTCCCTCAATTATTACAAAACATTTACAGCCTGAGATATCAAAGCACCCCAGAACCATGATGATCCCCCCAACATGCTTCATAGTGGAGGTTTTAGTGTTGGGGTGCAGTGCCTTTTTCCCCTCCAAAAAATTGTTATGCATGATTGTGCCTGGTTCATGATTTGTACCTACCTTCTAGGTGCACCTCCTACCAGGAGGAGCAGGGGCGGTGGTGTAATGGTTAAGGTGCCGGTCTCATGATCGAGACCTCCACCGTGCCAAGGCGAGGTCCCAACCGCAAGCATGCCTCTATCCACCTAGCAGTAAACATAGGTACCAGTAAAAAAATACTGGGAAGGTCTAGTGTCTAATTCCTAAGCTGATAAGCTCTGGCCCGATGGGCCTTGTAGGCTCGGGTGTAAAGGCCCAACGAACTTTACCTTTACCAGGAGGAGGCCCCGGGGTAGACCTAGGACTAGCTGGAACGATTACATCACTGGACTGGGAATGCCTTGGTCTGCATACTGTAGACTACTGCCCACACAATCCAGACCTGGAAAAATGGAAATGGATGGATGGATGGATCGAGTTGTTGTATGTAAGTGTAGTGATTTCTACATTCACCTCACTTGCCAAAGGTCCCCAGCTCACAACCATGAGGCGATACAAGGCCATTCTTGGTGGTCAATAGCCAGCGTACTTCATGCACTGGTCCGCAGCCTGGAGAAACAGAGCGGTTGTGTCAGCAAGGGCATCTAGTGTAAAATCAGTGCCAAATCACATATGTGGATTCATCTGCTGTGGCAATCCCTTGGGGAAAAAAAGGGAGAATTTGAAAGTACCTTTGTTGTGGAACAACCAGATGGTCTTTTAGCAAACATGAAACACAAAGTGGTTTCCTTCATCATGTTCTTCCAGTAACTTCATTTTTAATTTTTTTTTAATCAACAGATGAACGCATTTTTTTTGGTTTTAGAGATTTCTGCTGATATATTATTACCCTTGTATTTTTCACCACTCACCATCCACTAATTGGTAGAGTAGCAACAGATCAGGAGTTTCTGTCTTTGTTGACATAGCCTAGCTCTCCGGCTTCCATCCCTAGTCCAAAGACATGCATTTTAGGTTATTTGGTGTGAATGCGAGCATAAAAGATTGTCTAGCTTTCAGTGACCTATCCAATCTATTAGCATATTTGGGGTAGATTCTAGACCCCTTGTGGCCCTGAATTGGATGCGCAGTTTGGAATTTAGATGGATGACTATAGCCAGTTTGTGTTATTGTGACCTAATGGTTGTTAGAAAAGCGTTGGATTTTTTTTTCCCACTTCATGCATTTCCATAGTGCTCTTTCTATTGACTGATTGAGGAATCATTCACACTGGACAACCTTTCATGAAAAACAACAGGCTTTGTTGGTAATCACTTTATTATTATTACATTTTATTTGATAGGGACACTGCAGTTTAATATGGTTACAATACAGTGCATGAAACTGATGTGCTGCCCAGAGAGTTTATAGCTGTTGCTAATTTCTAACCCTTGTCTCTAGGCTTTTACATCTGCAATACACAGATAAACTTTTACAGTGTTGAATTACATAAAACGACAATATACAATAAACACAAGACAACAATAGATACACATTAAATGTGGAAAAAATACAGAAATATAAGAAATACGATACTGTGCAAAAGTCTTTTTTTTTTTTACTCGGAAAATGGGAAATAGGGGAAAAGATTCACTGAAACTTATAAACATGAATAGGAATGCAGCACATGAGGCAAACTAGAGTGTGCACAATTCTAACTAGCTTGAAAGTCAATGTTTTATTCTTTAACACAGCCTGCAATCTCTTAGCTTTCATGCAATTTCTTTAAGTAGTCTTTAGGAATAGTTCTCCAGGCTTCTTGAAGGACAATCAAAAGCTACTCTTTGGATGTTGGTTGCCTTTTGTTACATTTTCTGTCAAGATGACCCCAGACTGATTCAGTAATGTTGAAGTCCATTATTAAGACCTGTTGCCACTGATTTTTAGTCCAGTGTGTAATTTGGCATACCTCAGCCTTCTCTCCCTGTTTCTATTCATTAAGAATGCCTTCTTGACAGCCACCCTTCCACTGAGGCCATTTCTGACAGGGCTTCAGGAAACAGTAGATGGATCAACTCAACGGCCAGATGCATCTGTAAGCTCCTCTGGCTTTGCTCGATTTTTTTCCCCGACTTCTTAAAGACAGGACTTTCATATACTGTTCATCTGCTGTAGAGAGTTTTTTAGGCCTGCCACTTTTTCTTCTGTCCTCTGCTGAGTGCTAAAGCAGCCAATGTCCAAAGAAACACTCCATAACACTTTCAGAAAGCCAGTAGAACTATCCCTCAAGATTGTGATTAATTTGATTTCAGTTGGGAGTGTGTTCCATCGATGACAGGCCTTTATGGAAAATGTTGACTGTCCAATTTTAGATCCATGATGTTATTTTTTACAGTCGCCATTCCTCGTAACTCTATCATTGTCTTGTCTTTGAATGTATCTAAAAAGACACTCTGGGACTAGACTGCTTATACATTTGAAAACTAATTAAAGAAAACATGAATTGATGAAACTCTCAAAGCTAAGGAAATGGTATTTTTTTAAAGCTGTGAAATTGATGCCACCTAAGGCTTTTTAACCATTATTTTCACTGTCTGCTTGTATAAGGATGTGAGCTATGTGATTTTTAGATTGAGTCCATACTCCCAAACAATGTCAAAAATGAGAATGCATAAATAACTGGGCTATCGCTGTGGGTATGTAATGTCAAATTAGTTTGAAGAGGTTCAAAATAGTCTTGGCAAACATTGAAACCTTCTCTACATGTTTATCAAAACTGAGTTTTGGATCCAAAATTATTCCTTAAAACGGGAAATCTTTAACATCCTCTGTTTCTTCATAAACGTGATTTTAATTTTTCAAGTGGACCATGTTTTGTAATGGAGAAACACATAGAAATTATGTCACAGCCACTGATGGACATCATCCAAATATGCAGTTAGGGCCGAAGCTGCCTTACCAGATGTCTTAGCTGGTACATATTAGACTGCATCATCTGCATAAAGCTAGAAGCTGACCTCTAGGCAACTGGAAGGGAGGTCACCAAGAAACTGACTAAAAAGAAGTGGGGGGGTAAAATGTCAAAAGTGAGACATTTTACTATTTCATGGAAAATACTCATCTTGAATTTGAAGGCTGCAACATGTCTCAAAGAAGTTACGTCCCCCCTTCTTTTAACAACAGTCTGTAAACATCTGGGAACCAAGGAGACCAGCTGCTGGACCTTTGTGAGAGGAATGTTGTCCCATTCTTGTCTGATATAGGATTCCAATTGCTCAACAGTCCTGGGTCTTCTTTATCATATTTTGAATTTTATGGTGTGCCAAATGTTTACAATTGGTGAAAGGTTTGTATTGCTGGCAGGCCAGATTCTTCAGCTACAAAGCCATGCTATTGTAATAGTTGCAGTATGCAGTTTTGCATCATCTTGTTGAAATATGCCAGACCTTCCCTAAAAAAAAAGACATCATCTGGAAGGGAACATATGTTGCTCTAAACAGCATATACCTTTTAGCACTGATGGTGTCTTTCCAAATGTGCAAGTTGCCAGTACCATAGGTACTAATGCACGTCCATACCATCAGAGATGCAGGTTTTTGAACTGAGTGCTGATAACAAGTCAGGTGATTCCTCTCCTCTTTTTTCCAGACCACGTGGCATCGATAATTTCCAAAAAGAATTTCAAATTTCAATTTCTCTGACCACCGAACAGTTTTCCACTTTGTTTCAGTCCATTTTAAATGAGCTTTGGTCCAAAAAAGACAGCAGCATATCTAGATCATGTTCATATATGGCTTCTTCTTTGCATGATAGAGCTTTAAACTGCATTTGTGGATGGCGCAGACAGCTGTGTTCACAGACAATGATTTGTGGAAGTGTTCCTAAGCCCATGCAGTGATTTCCATGACAGAATCATGTCTGTTTGTAATGCAGTGCTGCCTGAGAGCCTGAAGATCACCAGCATCCAATATTGGTTTTCAGCCGAGTCTCTTTTGCACAGCAATCTCAATCTTTTGATGATATTATGTACTGTATATGATGGAATATTCAAAGTCTTTACAATTTTACCATGAGGAACATTATTCCAAAATTGCTCCAAAATTTGCAGACACAGTTTCTGGCAGATTGCTGAACCTCTGCCTCTCTACGGTGCTCTTTTTCTACCCAATCACATGTTGCTGCTATCAATTTAAAGATGAGCTAGCATTTTTGAAACAGTCAGATGTCTCACTTCCAACATTTGATTTGCAAATCATTTCATTTTGTTTTATTTAAACTTTAAAAACAGTCCCAGCCTCTTTGGAATAAGAGTTGTATTTTTCCAGTCTGCGCTGTGCATGATTACTCAGTGTGTTCAGTAAATTCATGACAAATTCAAATGGTTGTTTTATTAGCGCGTAGAAAGCAGAAATCCTGTCATCTGTGCAAACTGCTTCTTGCAACTGTAGCGCATGACCTTGCTTTAGTTTACCAGTTAACCAGAGATGTCCCAAAGCATATTATGCAATGCTCATGTCAAAGTATGGCACTTTTACATTCCAGACCTCCTCCAACCCCGTTTTATAAATTTGAATTTACTGCTTTAGTTCAGCCCTATTGCAAGGTAAGTCATTTTAAAACTGAACAGTATGATATTCCTTTAACTCCCCATGTGCACAGAGAAAATATTAGTTTGAATAATATATATTCTGACACATCTAAAAATTAATGTGAAATATATAAAATTAAAAAAAAACCTCAGAATGCTTTCCTCTGCAATTGTTGCCATTACTTGAATGACAGTTTTATGATAAAGACTTTATGTTCAAAAGCCTGAAGTTACCAAAAGTCATTGTATGTGGAGCATGTTTTCAAAGGATGATTAATATTTTTTAACTTTATCTAAACTGTGAGCTACCGCGGCTCCAAATTATCTCTGAGCTGCCATTCTCTTCAAAGTAACTGACAAATACATCACACGAGCCTTTCAGCCTTTCATATCCAAAATATTCCTCTTTTTTTTTTTTTTATTAATTCAGAATCTTGGCAATTGGACTCACATGCTGTCAATGAATGAACCATGAACTGAACTTAAATATTTTAAAAGCACAGCGTATGTCATCCAGTCCAATTTACTTGTATTCAAAGGAGATAATGTAACCTTTGATGTGACAATGTCATAAAAAAGTGAATTTAGCTTCGACTGGTATTAGAAAAGTCTCTCCGAGCATGCAGTGGTTGAGATCACACAGACTCGGGGTCTTCTTACTGCGAGGCCACGCGTCTAACCACTCATCCTCTGTTTAATAAAACTTGTTATACAACCTAAAACTTTATCCCCAGAGAAAATTTATGAGACATTGTAACAAACCAAGGCTGTTGTTGTTGCAGCAGTTTCTGTCTGCGAGTCTCTTGCTCATTGTGAGTGTCAGAGTTCATTTTTCACATGTTGTCAGCGAGGCAGCTATTTGCCACTTTCATTGTGCACAATAAACAAGTACACAGGCATGTCAAAAAAGGATCAACAATGCCTCTCTCTCAGAATAAAAAACGAAACGGGGAAACAGCAGGAGATCCGCAGTTATACACATTAATGCAAGCGGTTGTGGTTGTTTCGCATATTTCAGCTGAGGACTAATCGATGAGAAGCATACAGTGCCTTTTTAGTGTATTATTTTACAGCTGTGATGCACAAACATGCTTGTTTTGTAGCTGAATATCTTATACTACATATTTTGTTAAACAGTATAGGGGTTTCCCTTTCTTGCAGCAGTGTATTGAGTGACCACAAAAAACTTTACGTGTGAAAATGTTGTGAAAATGGGTATGGAGTTCCACATGCTGATATTTTATAGGCTAAAATGACTCTACTCCAAAGAAGCAGTGATCCCGGAAGGATTCAGCAAGCTTACCATTACTCTTCTTGCTATGTCTTGCATCATTTGTAGCATTGCTAAAATGCCCCACAAACTTAATAGTTCGTTTGGTCAAAGTCCTTCTTGAATTAAGTCTTGCCATGCCACTTGGCAGCCATCGTGGTAAATCCTTCAGAGAAGTTACTTCGAGTGCACAAGACCCTGCCCCAGTTCAATAACCTGCAGTTTCAATTATCAGTGGTTCATTTTTTAGCTCATCCTACCACAGGACCAACGAGCTAATGCCATGGCAAGAATTGCTACGCTTGCTACATTTTTGTGAAAAGTTCACACAGTTATGATCTTCACACAAATTGTGCTCAAGATCAAGGTTATGTTTATAGTTTTACAGGCACTTTTTCAGTTTCTTAATAAGTGCTACTTCTCTGAAATTATTCGTCAGATTTTAGTGAAACTTCCACCCAGTAAACCTGCAGTAAATGCTGTGGGTCTCAAACTGTGGGGCGGGCCCCACTGTTGGGGTGCGGAGCTGCAGGGGGTGGGGCGTAGACAACCAGGTGAAAAATATGAAGTCAACCAAGGTGAATAGCTATGATATATTGCTTTAGGACAAAGAAAAAAGAGAACCACAGACAAAATGAATTTTCATCCAAATTGTCCTCAAGGCCTAAGTCATTTGTTGTTTTATGGCCATTTTCATTAGATTCACTACTCCCCCAAGAGTAACCAGAATCATCAGAATCAGAATACTTTATTAATCTGAAGCAGAAATTGCTTGATTATCAGCCAGATTTTAGTAAAACTTGCACACAATGATCACCTGATGGGCCTTCCACTAAAATGTGCTCAAGGTCATAGCCACATTTGTCATCTTCTGGGCTTTTTTCCATTTTCATATGAATTGCTACTCCTAAGAATATTGTTCTGGACTGTAATGTTAATAAAAACGAGTGTTTATGCTTTATGTGTGCCCTGCTGCCATCTATACATAAATTCTGTCATTGGGTTTATTTATGGTATATTAATGTCTTAAGCGAAGTGAGGGCCAGTCAACATCTAACGCTGTTGTGCTGGATGGGACTGTTTGTGAGCCTCTTTGACTTCTCAGCGCATTTTAATTCTCATTAGTTTGGGCACTGCAGTAAACTGATGACAAGAAGCTTCCTCACTTTCTTTCTGTACTTCACATGTTACAATAACCTGTGTATTGTGAGGGATCAAGACCAGGATGAGCTACTACGTCACTGACACTCTGGTTCGGTGCATTTGCCCCAAAGTAATGTTATAGTTTGCCACACAGCTTATACTTTTACTACACATGCATAATGTGTCACGACATTGTACTGTCATTGGTGTCTCAATGCAATGTGGCTAATCCCACCAGATCATAAGAATGAATGCCGAGCAAATTCCATTTAGTAATTAAAAAAAAAGAAAAACAGAAAAATGCCAATAACTTCACTTACCTTTATCTTGAATGCTACAAAGAGTAGGTTTGTTTCCCACCAGACAGAGGAAACTGTTCGGAACCTTGGTGTATTATTTTAGAAGTTGATCCATTCTGGTAATTGAAAAAAGAAAAAAAGAAAAACATAACTGAGAAAAGTGTGGTGGGAGAGAAAGCCTAACACTGAGTTAAAGTGAAAAAAAGCCCTTCACATAACTTACAAGGATGTTGGTTTATTGGAATTAAAGAATGGATTTTATTTGACTTTCACTTGTAAGGTTAGTGAATTATTTATGTGGAAAAAAAACTGCAGAGACTAAACAACTGGAAATAATTCTGTCAGATTCATATTTTCTTTTCCTGTATCCTCACCAAAGCACAACATTTGCTGGTAAAAGTCAAACCTGCTGGTGAACTGCAAGTAAAAGAGAGATTTCACAAACACCAGTGTAACATTTATCACGATACCTAAGTAATGTGAAAGTTTTAACACCCGAGAGAACATTACAACTTCCTTCTGGCCATGCAGTGCAATATTAAGCGAGGAATGGAGGCCACTCTCTCATCACCTGGTCACCCAGACCAGCAGACAGCGTTGGCCGTCTGTCCACTCGTCTGATTTCCATCCCCTTGGCACACTGGGTAATAGAGATCAGTAATTGGGTGCTATAAATCCTGGCCGAGGACAAGGTGGGTCAGAACAGGCTGATTACTTAGGCATTACAGTCAATCTAAGCAAGTCCTTGAATTGAAAGATTTGGTGAGGTGGATTCTCATTATCGGGCTCGGTGCATGTATGCATTTGTGTGAAAGAGTAAGGGCCAAGGTCCCCTTCCCATCCACTTTTGTGGGATGACATTATGCAATGCTCCAATGCCCCTCAACCGTGGAGACTCGTAAACATCACAACAAATTTATTTTCCTCATCCCCCACAGTTTTATAAGAATGTTTTCAGAATCGTCAGAGTGGTCGCAGGGCCCGCCTGGAGTTTTAAGACCGCTCTGAACCGCTCCTCGGTGCATTAGGGACCTCTGCCTGGGTGACACATCTGCTGCAGGTTCAATGTTAAACCCCGGGAAGGTCTTCAGTTCCACTCTTCACCATCAGCCATCATCAGGCCTCAGCTTCCGATTCAAAGAGGCGTTTATCTTCCCGTGTAGCCAGAAAGAACAAGCTCTCAAGGTGATTAGCCCTGTCATTTAACATGAAGCAGACTGATGGCTATTTGGAGAAATGCACCTTTCTGTTATTTTTCATCTCAGAGCCTATGAGCGTAATCCATTTTAAGCTTCTCAGTATGAAAAAGAGTCTATGGAAGGTGAATTAGAGTGTAAAGCCAATAGTCTTTCTCAGCATTCTTTCCAGCTGAAGGTGTGACTTACTGGATTACGGGAACAGTAGTTTCTGCTCCAACCCCCTTAAGTTTTCTGATGCGGCTTTTATATCAATGCCTATTTTGATAATTTTTTTTTTTTTTTTTGTGTATCGAAAGCACATCCAGTCCTTCTGACTGTGAATTTCTTCATCACAAGTTTCCCTGCTCCTTTGTGCCATCAGTCCTCTCAAAAGTCTTTGATTCACAGCCTTCAAAGTCATCTGTCTGAAAAAATAAAATCAGCAGCAGTCCAAAATGTAAAATTGTGTCATGAATAGTAATGCGGTTGCGAATCCAAAAATATGGGCTAAATGAGCAAATGTGATAAATTACCTTAGCATACATTTAGGAGGGTGGGTGGAGAGGGGGGTAAGCAGGGAGGAAAAGATATATGACAAATTTATGCTGTAGCATCAGTGCAAAACCCCTGCAGTGTGAAGTGTTCCCACTCAGAGAAGCACTCGTGCTAGCATCATCCCTCGACTCCTATAACAGCATGCTACTTCACTTAGCAGCCTCCATTTGGGATGCAGCACAAACACTGTTTTAGCGCTTTTATCTTAATGCACTGCAACACTCTGCACCACTAAAGGCATGATTATCGTACGGAGAGAGGAGCGGCATGCGTTTAAGCAAGACTTATTTAGACAGGAACTTAGCACCGACCTAACCACTCAAGGGCAGATGGTTTTGCGATTCTCATTGCTCATTCAGTTCATTTAGTTAAACAGACTCTTTGCATATATTTTAAAATAACACTAATTCTTTGCATTGTTATCCCCGTTTAAACCATAATGTCCTCCTCAATGTGTTTACCGCTTTGGAGAGCAGTTTATTAGCAAGACAGCAGACTGTTGTCACTTTAACCATCTGCTGGATGGTTTGGCTGTAAAACACTCCTCAAGGGGGGGAAAAAATCATTTGAGGTTTCATAAGGATCCCATTGAGGTTGGGTTGCTTGTTTCCGTTTTTTTGATGGGAGCAGAGTGGCATATGGCTGCTGTCAGCATTGTTTCTGAGGCCATGTGTAGAGCGAGCTTCGGCAACGCTAAACCGCCACACCCAACACTAAAGATAAAGCGTCTGTCACCCTCAACTCCAAGCACAGTCGGACCCAACGTGGCAGCGAGGCTTGTTCTCGCACTTTTAAGAGGCCACTGATTTAATAGAGGCACGATGTCAGCGCTGACCTCATCCACTGATGTCTTCACAGCTAATGCCCTAACATGTGACATTGACACCCAGCAAGACAAACAGTAAAAGGGGGAGATGGATTGACAGACAGGCTCATACGTCTCTCTCTGGATGGAGGACAGTGATGGACAATAGATCGGACAAAAGCAGCGTCGACGGGAAATGGCAAAATCAGGCATGGTGTGCTTAATTTTGTCCCGGGTCTTGTAGTCATGCAGTGTTACGTCACATTATGTCATGTCATGTTACATCATGTCACAGTGATCCCGACAGGCACTTTTTTTTTGCAGCGCAGTAAGTATTTTAGGGGCTTATTACTGTAAATAAGGCAGGCATCCACTGGACAGAAATATACCTCCTCGCACTTGACGTGAGAGCATTAGAACTGACATTACACACTGACTAACAGCATGTAATTGAGTAATCTTTATAAATAGATATCTGTTAATAACATACAAGTAGCCAAAGGAGAATCACAATTGCATCTTCATTAGCTTTTTTTAAAATGTAACTGTATTCGTGAAAAATGACTGGAGGAAGTCTAAACAAATATCTGAAATCCGGTCTTGGGATATCTTGGCTTTGAGTTCCCAGAATGGCAAGTGAGCAACACAAATGCAGATAACACAGGAAGAGTGATTGGATCAATACTAAAGATATCTGAACTGTGATACCCATATCATTTTTAGTATGAAAGGTATCGGTTTTCATAGAAGTACTGTGCAAGACAAAATACATGTGTGTGAATGAGAGGGAGGAAAGCGGAATGGTGAAGTTACAAGGAGTGGAGGTGGTGAAGATGGATGCGTTTAAATACCTGGGATGAAACATCCAAAGCAATGGACAGAGCATAGGAAAGGTGAAGAAGACAGCAAAAGAAGGGTGGAGTGGGTGGAGACGAGTGTCAGGGGTGCTTTGTGACAGAAGGATAGTATCAGGAGAGAAAGGGAAGGTTTACAAGACAGTAGTGAGACCTGCTATGATGTATGGTTTGGAGACCGTGGCACTGACGAAAACACAGGAGGCGGAGCTGGAGGTGGCTGAATTGAAGATGTTGAGATTTTCGCTGGGAGCGACCAGGATGGACAGGATTAGAAATTAGTCCACCAGAGGGACAGCTCAGGTTGAGCAGTTTGGAGACAAAGAAAAGCACAAGTCTCACATTGATTCACTTCATGTTGTTTCATGTCACTAATGAATCCTAAATGTGTTTCGTAATAATTCGTGATTGAATTTGTTGAGTGTTGCAATGAGTCGTAAGACTTTGTAAATGCCTCGTGTTATGAAAGTCGGGGTGCAAATTTAGAAATTTCCAAAAATTTAACGAAGGGTTGCGATTTCATAAACCTTGACAACATGACGCAGCGGTGCTGTAGACAGTTGTATTTGCTTCATAAATGTATCTCAGTCTTGTATCGCTCTCCCATTGGATTGATTTGGCAAATATTTTCCCTCAACCGAGTGTTCTCGAAGTAGTTACATGTCCAGTAGACACCTTGCATTGCAAAAGTCATGAATACCGCATAACATGTATTGTGCATTTCCAACCTTTTCCTTCTGTTAACTAAGTAATTCATCACATTTAATGTAACCATTCTGTAATAATTCACAAGGAGTGGTAAACACGTCATAACTCTTTCTTAAAAATTGCGCTCCAGAGCCCATTCGACACTTGACGAATTAGATTCGTGTCGATCCATAATCGGATCTGCATAAATGGGAACTCCACTTTAGAGAGGCAGGCTTTAGATGGTTTGGACATGTGCAGAGGAGGGATAGTGGTATGTTGAAGCTGGAGCTGCCACGGAGGAGAAGAAGAGGAAGACCACATAGAAGGTTCATGGATGTAGTGAAGGAGGACATGCTGGGGGTTGGTGCACTGGATAGGGTGAGATGGAGGCAGAAGAAGAAGACTTAATTATAAACAATGCAGTTTTGCTTCTGTGGGTTTTTCAATGCAGATTCTTTGTCAGTTTGCTGAGTAAAGGCTACTTAAATTTAGCTGAAGGACACAAAAATAAATTGGGTAAAGTCTACCTAAAATTTCTCATTATAATACAAAACTAATTACCAGAAAAAACTAAGTAATATTAACTCTTGAGCACAAGGATGTATAATTTAGTAGGGAGATGTCCCTGCCAGCATCCTGTGGCATCTACACTGTCTCCGGCAATAATTTTGATAATACAATTAAAATAGTGTGGTGACTCAGAGCTCCTTATTTTGGAATATTTGGGCATTTTGCCTTGTTAGACAGTGATAATAGAAAGAGAGAGGAACGATGGGGAGTGAGAGCAGGAGAATGAACCACAGACTCAGTGCTGGTGGCATTTTTTCCCAATGTGACATGCAACTAAACCACACAGCTATCATGTTACGCCCACAGGGCAAATCACACTGAATGATCACACTGAACACATCTAACATGGATGGTCATCAAATGTTAGTGACTTGTCAAACAAAAGTCAGGCCGGCCCTAAGATATACCCTTTATTGTGTATCACAATCTCTTTAAGTGAGCAGTTGGATTGCTTGCTTTTCAACTTCTATAGAGCTTGGCTCTTGAAACATGACGGTTCGCCCTCTGCTGGCCATTAAGAGCACAGATTTAAGACAGTCACACCTCAGGCCTGGAAACTTTGTCAGTTTTTTAATATACAATCCATTGTGCAGCCTAAGAAAAGATCAGCTCTCACCAGCCATCACCCTCTATCAATACGTCAAAATGTGGTATACTGCGATACTTTTGTTGGAGTGTTCTTTCCCACTTGTACCATGACAGATTTGTTCAAGTGTATTTTATTTATTTTAAAAATGAAAACTTTAGTAGCAAGCAGACCTTGAGTTATGTTTGCTTTTTAAAAAAAATGTTTTCATATAAAAATGTTGTTGCTAAGGTCAAAAATTGACTTTAATGTTAAACTGTTGAAACTTATCACAGTTAATCAAGAGGGGGAAAAACAGTTGGAACCAAAGAGAACAAAGAGGGAGAGAACATTTTAATACAAAAGGTTGCCCTTCAGTGAAAATCACTGTCTGCCCTTGAGACGTGCTGTGCAGCTTCTTTTGATTACTGTTTATTAGCAGACTGTAATGCCAGCTAACTTCTGATATGTTCTGTTTTTCTATGTAGCCATAGTCTGCATGTTGAAGATCAGTGCAGGTACCCAGTGGTCTGTGGACTCACATTTGGAAGCCTTGGTCATCATGGTTTGCATTAAAACCAGGAGTGACCATATTTAGATGGGAGGGTGGAATGGTGCAAATTAAGTTAACAGCTAACATGAGCAAGCTTGGTTAACAAGTTGCGTCCATAGACTGCACTGCTGTGTACCGCACCTCTTTGATGGACCTGTAATGCAAATAGCCGCACAACGGGACAGAATTTTTTGCAGACGCAGTTAAGTGGTCCAGTTCACTTAACGGAGCTGAAGCTTTACAGATAGCCAGCAGCCTAGTTGGCAGTCATTAAGACTGTTTTTTGCTGTCCATCCTCAGTTCACAAGAATCACTACTCCTCCAGTTGAATCAAACGTGCACACCATGATCATCCAATAGCTCTTAACTCAATTGTGCTCAAGATCAAAGTCACAATTGCCTATTTTTTTTCTCTAAGGAAGGGGTACATCTTGGACCAATTGCTAATCCAGCGCAGGACCAATACAGAGAGACAGACAACCTTTCACACCTGTAGTTAATTTAAAATCACCAATTAACCTAACCTCTTTGCATGTCTTTGGACTGTGGGAAGCCAAAGGGGACCCACGAAAGCTCCAAACTCCACACAGAAGGGCCCAAACTGGCCGGCTGGTGGATTTGAACCCAGTGCAGTGCTACCAACCACATCACAATGGTGCTAGTCTGGATAGTAATGCTCATAAAATGAGTGCATGTGGCACTCTGTTGTCTGTACATGCATGCTGCCATTTGGTTTATTTGTGGCACAATAATGTCTAAAGCAAGTTTAGGGCTGGTCTAAAAGCAATAACAGTGTAATAACCTGGTTCGCCAGTATGATAAGCGTAGCTTCCCATTTTCTCAAGCGGAAAAAATTAAGGTCAAATTGTAACATTTTACTGTGCTATGCTCTAATTGGTCACAATCATGGAAAGTTGGTCCTAATAGTCCTATTGGTTAACTACCAAACTTAGGAAGGTGTGGTTGAAGCCTTCTACGACCATTATGCTAACATCAGTAATATGGTCAATGCTTTAACACGCTGATGCATTCACATAGTTTTTAGCATGATTCTGCTGGACTTCTCTACCTGTTAAGTGGATTTTGATTTTATCTGTCCACCATCACCACATGCTTGCCTTTAGGGGATCGCTGGAATGATGGTATCTATCTATAATGTTGTAGATTCTTTGCCTTGCAATAGAAGAAGTCTTTGAGATGACTCAGATATTTAGTTTTATTTAAATAAATGTGAACTGAGCAGGATCATGGATTCTTTTGTACATGCTTTGCTGTGAAAAGGTAGCGTCCCCTGTAGCGTAGTGGCGTGCATGTTCGTCTTCCAAACAAAAGGTCCCTGGTTTGATTCCAGGTGGGGACACAAGCCCCCCTCACCAAGGAGGGTTGAGTCATGAAGGGCATCTGGTTTAAAATCTGCTAAATTACCAATGCGGATTAATCCGCGGTGGTAGCCCCTTGGGGAGAATACAAGGGAGCAGCCAAAGGCACTGCTGTGAAGAGGGAAAGTTAGAGGACATAAAATCTCAAAATATATTTATAAATGTATTGATTAGAGATATGTCCAAGGACTGAGCAATCCAACACACAGACCACCATAACGGGGGTGTAAAGCTGGTGATGCCAGAGCAAAAAGAGAAGTGTCTTTTTGAAATATTCTGCCTTTAGAGAGATGCTGGGGGATAAATTTCCCAGTCTGGTTTATATTACCATGTTCCTTTAAATTGTGATGAAACTTCAATTGGTAAATTAATTGAAATATTGGAGACTGAACTAAAGTGAATTCAAATTTTGAAGGAAAGTAGAACAGATTTGAAAATGCGGAACTAAAGTAACCTTGACGCGTTCGTTCTCCTTGATGCGCTGCAGTGTGTTTTATTATGTTTGTGTTGCATTATACACTCTCTTCATACATAGCTGAACTCTGCTTAATGGACTAACCTGCCAAACTCACAGCAGCACAAACACAAAGGACCTGCTGCTTTTAAAATGATTGAGCCATGACTTGTCAGCGAGAATCTACTTTCGCCCTTGAATGCTAATTACGTGATGTTTATGCAAAGTCACGTACGCACTCCCAAAGGATCTTCGGCTGGATTTCCAAACTCTTAAAACAAATCTTAACATGTTGTCAGCATAACAATGTCAATAAAATGACACTTCACTTGCTGTGTCAGTGAGGTATTTTTCATTCCCCTGACAGGAAAAGCTTCAATAAGATCCCCCTCTAGCATTCCACATTATCTAAATCTGTGACACAATTTCTACAATCAGTCTGACAGCTGCCCTAAAACAAATTAAAATGTATGAACTGAAAATGCAAATGCAATCCAACTCATTTCAAAAAGTTTTCTGTTGTTTAAATGTTTGCTGGAATTATTGTTCATGCTGTGTAGGGCAAACCCAGAGGCATATTTTATTAATATTTAAAGCTCCATTTTTATTGGCGAGTTGTGGGCATAAAAGTTTCAGAAAAGTTTGAATTGTAAAAAAAGAAACAGTCTTTATACACTTGGGTGACTTACTTTTGTATCAGTTGCTGGAGCTTTCTCTTTCGTCTGCTTATAACTCATTTGTGATTCACTGAAATCGGGAAAGGTGACTGTGGACTTTAAGTAGAAATTCTGTTTTTGCAACTGCTACGCACGCAAACCAAGATTATCCAGAGGACATTAATAATGATAATATGCTTTTGTTTTATGCATTGCCAGGTTGTATATTGTTTCTCTCACAGGCTGAGTAGCATAAATAAATAAATAATTCAGTGAGTTATGATGGTTTTAATGTGCAGCAATTTTTTAATTTTTATTTTTTTGGTGGGGAGGGTGATCTTCTACATTATATGCACTCCATGACTCAGTGACTTGTAGAACCACCTTAAGCAGCAATAACTTGAAGAAATAGTTTTCTGTATGATTATCAGTGTCTCACACTGTTTTGGAGGAATTTGGCCAAGTCTTTTTTTTACAATGTTGTTTCAGTTCAATGAGGTTTGTGAGCATTAATTTATGCACAGCTCTCTTAAGTTCCTCTCACAGCATTTCTATCAGGCTGAGGTCTGGACTTTGACTGGGCCATTGCAACACCGTTCTTGATGCTTTTCTTTTTCAGCCATTCTGTTGTAGATTTGCTGCTGTCCTTGGAATCATTGTCCTGTAGCATGATCAGATTTTAGCCAAGCTTTAGCTTTCAGATAGATGGCCTCACATTTGACTTTAGAATATTTTGGTATACAGAGAAGTTCATGGTTCGTGGTTCAATGGCTGCAAGGTGCCTAGGTCATGTGGCTGCAAAACAAGCCCAAATAATCACCCCTCCACCACCGATCTTTACAGTTGATATGAGGTGTTTGTGCTGATATGCTGTGTTTGGTTTTCACCATCTCACCAAGGCTCATTTATGGTACTGCATTGGGAAGATGTTGACAGCATGGAGGAAACTACAGACAGGTCATCTTCATATTATAGCTGTTTACTGTCACCAGGGGGCGGTGTCACAAACAAGTGAGCTACTCTTGTTTGCTGCTGTTGGTCCTTCAGCCAGCTGCGGCAAAGATCAGAGTTATAACAAACAAAGAGTTGAAGTGAAACAGTGTTTAAAACAATGTAAAGTATCAGCTGTAGCCTCTTTGTGCTTTCCGTGCAGATTTTTTTAATCTTTGATGTTTTTGTCGGGCTTCAACCTCTAATAGAGAACTCTGCCAATGCTCCTTTCCTGTCCCAGACTACTTTTCAACTGATCAGCATTTGAGTTCTGCATTGTGTAATCCGCATCAAACTACACATATTTAGCAATTTGGAGGACTGCGCATCTGCGTTGGTTGGTTCCCCTCCTCATTGGCTCCGTGTAGGCAAATACCAGCCTAGACAGACATGTGAAGTATACCATAAATCACGTGTAAGCCATGCTACCATGTGTTTTTTTTTTTTTAATAAAAAAGTCAGGAACTTTAACATTTAACATGCTAACTGACATCTTTAGACTCAGATTAGCGCTGTTTTTTTGGGCAGATTTTCTGAGGATTGCACGATGTCACCTTATGGTGAAGTGGCTAGAATGTCGACTCGGAAGATTGTACCATTGTGTTAACACAAACCTGAATGCCTACGTTTGGCTGCTACTCATCCTCTTAATTGCTATGAAAGCAGTGAAGGTGTACTTAGTTTTTCACAGTCCTGTGAAAGTACACTTGAAATTTTCACCTTGATTCTAGAGTGAAAGTCAGGTGACACAGTTTAAAAAAAATCAGAAATTGAAACTGTCCCTCAAAATTAGATTATGTCCAAATGTCACCATATCCAGACCACCATCTTTATAAAGCTTACAGTGCCCCGTCCAAATCTAAAATTTTCTGTTCAAATCCACTTGATGGGTCACTGTCTGATCAGCCCAATTTGAAAATGGGATTGGGGGAGGGAAAGTGAAAGTCAAAGAAAATAAAGCATTTTGAGGAGGGGGGGGGAGTCACCGCCTTCCACTACTGCCTGGCCCTGACACCTTGTGAAGAGTACTCATTCATCACGCGGCGCAGGGCTTGAGCCTCTGTAAATCACTGCGGATAAAGGACGCGCCATAAAGAATGGAATTGTGAAGGTAAGGGTTTTAAAACCCCCTAGATGATCCGAGATAAACACGGAGAGACTTTTGACAGTCCCTCGTTACCGCCACAAGCGAGAGGAGCTGTCACCGCTCCCTCTTTGCCTTTCATCTCTTGGTAACAGTCTGGCTGCTAATATCCTCAATTATCTCTGCAATATGTTGCTGGGAAAAAGGGAAAGTTCCGAGGAGGCATTCACACAATTTAAAAGTTTTAATTTGACAGCTTGTGGTGTAATGATGAGTTGTAATGAGGGTAGAGGGGTTCTGCAGCCCACACTAAGTGTGTGACAAGTGATTGGGGCCGGACTGAGAACGGTTTGTGGATGCCAAGACTTTCCGCATCACATGTCAGGAAGCCAAATAGATGTTTCACAGGTTACCGTGGGGAAAAAAGGCCCAGCGCTCCTAATTGTAAACAGCAGTGGCATTTCATCCAGTGGCCTTTTTTAGTAGGAAGCAAAAAAAAATATTTAAAAAAGAAAAAGTTATATTTGCAACAAATTTAAATTAATGCCAGTCAATCTTTGAATGATACCAGTGCCTGAACGATAACGCTGCCTCATGTTTAATATCTGTAACACCTCCTCGACATCGCCTTTCTCCTGTGTCATAGACAGAAATGTCATAAAGTGTAGTGCGGCCTGTCTTTGTTTTTCTGAATCAACAGGAATGTGCAGGAGAAAGAACAGAGAGCCTTTGCATTGCGGATCAGATGAGCATCTGATAATGACGGCTAAGTCACAGTGCATGATGGAGACACAAAGGGCAAAAGACTGCCGCTTGAAGGTTGACACTCAGAAAATATCCTCCCTCCAAGGTACCCAGGGAGGTAATTGTCTTTTTTTTTCTTCCCCCCGCTTCTTTTTTTTCCTAGCTGATATATACATAGCTTCAATTTGGAGGATAAACCAATCGATCATTCCAAGTGTCTCTGGTAATAAGTGAAAGTGATAAATCACGGCTTTACACTCAGGTTTATGAAATATTGTCCGTCCTGCAGGTGCAGATGCATTATCTAGTTGTCAGTGATCCCGGGCTGAGGTGCTGGTGTCAGATCACGTAGGCAGCACTGTGCTCCGACTAATAGGAAGATCCGCCTACAGTGGAAGTGCCTGCTCCATCAAGGGCTTTGTACCGCAGTGCAATTAGTACACAAAATATTAACATAAGGATCAGGCGTGGTGATTCCACCAGGACCCAACTTAAAAGTTCAAGGTAGTTCACGTCTGCGTAGTTGTGTCAATCTTCTTTTGCTGGAGTAATTGCTTCAGGTTCGCTCAGCTTGAATCAGTATGAGAGAAGTCAATAGCCTCTGTAGCATAATGACAGAGTACACACTTTCTTGCTCGCATTAACAGCTTTTTCTTGATAGATAAAAGTCCCAAATAATGCCTCCTGTGATGGAGTGAAACCAGGATAACAAATTGGCCCTTTGTGATAAAACCCCCCTGTGAGCTTCCTGGGCGTGAGAGATAGACAGACAGCTTTGAGGCGAGTCAGGTCTGCAACAGCTCTGCGCCAGGGGAAAAGCTCTATGCCCTACAGAAGGATGGATAGTGTAGATTTGTAATGGTTCCCCTGTTTTTGACAAAGTAACCCAACCTGCAACCTTCATCCTCATTGGCTGAGCAAAAGGGCACCGGCAGACGAGTCGGCCCGAGATAAGTAAAGTCTGTGGCTCTTGCCGGAACGTTATAAATTGCAGGTACCTCAATCATGAGCGTGAGACAAGCGAGCTGTCTCCTGTGACAACCTCCTTTTGACTCGACATGCAAAAAAA
>VUQH01090415.1:14654-25284 GCA_015106775.1 Etroplus canarensis | reverse complement strand
AAAAAAACAAATTGATACAAGACAGAGAAGGAGGAGTTGAACAGAATGAGGGCTGGGGGTGGTGATGTCTTGCTCCACAACTTTTATTTAACATTGCATAAAGCGAGATTTAATCTTAAATTAAAACCCTGGGCACGCTTCTAAAAAAGTAGGGCTGCAGGACAAAAGAGCTGGCAACATCCATTAATTAAAACCCAATGGGGTCTCCCTATTTGTTCAAATTTAGAACAAGGTGTAATTCTGCTCACTGTGCAGGAAGTGGATTGTGATTTAAGACTTTCCCTAACTAACTGTTTGTTGTAATAAGGTCCCATTTGAGTCTAAGATAAGGCACTACAGGCCACTGGGTCATAATGACGTTGGACAATTTTGCTTTCATGTTGGTATTCATTGCTTAAAAATCTTATTTTCATGTCCCCTTAATCCTCTCCTTTATGTAGCCCCACATAGGACTAAAAGATCTGTGGAGCTAAGTCTACCAAGTAAATACAACGACAAACTATCTCAAAGGGTCATTTCACCCAAAATATCGATTGCATTTAATTTAACCCAAATGACAGCCAGCCAGGCAGACGCAGGATTGATTTAACTGGTGGCTGTTTAAAGTTAGGTGGTTCTCTTACTTCAAAACAGAAAAAAGAAATAAAACTGAAATTAAAAACTCAGTAGCACTGCATTCTGATTGATACATTCTTTTGGTCTTCCTGGGCATCAGGGAGTTCTTCAGCATTGATGTTCAGACAGGTTTATGGCAATAGTAAGACAGGAGCAAGTGTGCGAGAGACGTCACAGTTTTCATGGTGCAATAACTAGGTAAAACTGGATCCCTGAAGCGTGCAAGCTGTTGTTGGCTTGTTTTCTGTGCATCACCTCTTCCCGGTTTGGTGCAGATTTGCTTGAGTTTTTCAAGTTTTTATCCAACCGAGGGACCAATACGCTAATGCAACGGCGAGGCAACCGTTGTCTGTCTATCCACAATTTACAAGAAAAGCTATTAGTTCTACAGTATTGGTCAGAATGTGATCAAACTTGTGCACAATGATCACCTAATGGGTCTTCACCCAAACTGTGCTCCAGGTCAAGGGTCATATTTGTCATTTTACAGGTACTTTTCCATTTTTATGAGAATCACTGGATTGTAATGTTCATAAAATGAGCGTTTGCATGTGCCCCTCTGCCATCGACACATAAATGTCGGTATTAGGTTTATTTATAAAGAAATAATGCCTTAAGCCAGGTTAGGGCTGGTCAGCAACTAGAGCTGAGGTGACAGATTTTCAATGGATCTCTTTGTTAAGAAGGTAGCAAATAGCGCTATGTTAGCTTGAAATATCACTTTGCCACACAACTGAACTACCACTTGTTTCCTGTGAGATGGTGGATGATGGATTTACTGGTTGACTGCTGCATTGGGAAGGTGTGTTTGGAGCCTCCCTATCACCACAACATCATTTAGACCTAATACTCCTGAATTCAAACACTTTCATTTGGTGGTAAACAAGATGTATTTATCTTGGATATGACTCTTTGCGAATGTATGCGTTGTGATAATTCCATGAGTTGGATGAGCTACTTTGTTACTGATGTTTTCGTCTGTAAATAGCAAGATGGGTCTAACTAATCATGCGCAGACATTCGTAAAGACCTGTTGATGTCACATTAAAACACATTCATGTGACATTTTTCTGTATATTGGGTTAATGTTGCAAACGAGCATATTTTTACCTCACCGGGTATTTTTTTCGTGCCTAAACCTAACCAAGCAGCAAGTAAAAGTGAAAGTAAAACGAGAGTGGAAAATAAAATGAACTGTAAAATTGTGACTAACGCCACTCTTCTGGCTGAAAGGATGGCAGTATTGGTTGCCCTGGAGAAGAGAACATGAGGCATTATTTATTCTAAAATAATCAAGCAACCATTGACTCTATTATTTTGCATTAGTTGTTACAAAACTCTTAGCAGCAGATCCTCCAACGTATCAGAAAGAAAAACATAATATAACTAGCCTGACTACATTGACTTGGCAAGTTTAAAGGATTAACTAATCCTTTAAACCTGCCTGACTTGGGAGGTAGAGCGGGTCGTCCTCTAACAGGGAGGTTGGTGGTTCGATCCCTGGCTTCTCCAGTCCTTGGGCAAGACGCTGAACACCAAATTTCTCCCAATGCATCCATTGGAGGGTGAACGTGTGTGTGTGATAGTTAGACATGCTTAAAGGCATAGAATAAAGCACTGTATGAATGGATAAATGAGGAGTGTAATAAAAAGCACTTTGAGTGCTCAGTTACAGTAGAAAAGCGCTGTGTAAGTACCAGTACATTATCATTTAAACTGCTTTACTTAGCCAAATTTACTTTTACTTTCACAGTAATTAGAATGTTTCTTCTGGTAGTGTGGATGCACACAGACTGCGATTGACATCTCACTGAATCTGTTTGTTTTTAGCACCTCTCTAAGTGCTCGATTTGGACTTGCAGGCTGTACAGCCCACGTTATACATTCAGCTGTTAAAAATATACAGTGACCACATATCCCATAGATCGGGCTGTAGGCGTGTCATCCATTTCTGCAGGTCAGTATGGAGCGTGAACACAGTCCATGGTCAGTATCATCTGAGAACAAGTGCCAAAAGTGGGTCTTCTTCTCTTATATGTGATTACACAAAAGAGATTACACAACCACGCCTGCGTGTGTGTGTGTGTGCGTGTGTGTGTGTGTGTGTGTGTATGTGTGTTTTTATGTGGGTGCTTCCACGGACAAGCACAGTACTTTGTTGATCAAAGTCACTGAGAAATAGCAGAGATATTTGACAGAGGAGTTGGGCTGAGGAGATAGCTGCTTCCTTTTAACCCACACTCCTACCAAGTCTGTTCTCTCTCCAGGAAAGCCTTTGACTTTTTGTTCTTTCTTTGACCGCATGCACAGCACAAATCTCTTGTTATTGTAAACCTAAAGCAAGGCATTAGGTCTTTGGCAAAGACTAAGGGAAGGGTATTAATCACATGACCACAGTTCACTGAACTCTGCCTTGAAATATGAGGCTCATTTCTCCTTTCTCCTGGATAATCAACTTAGGGGGGGGAAAAAATCAGATATTTCACCTTGAAATGCTTCATAACTTGCTCGCGGGATTTTAAACTTGTCATGCTCATGCCTGATTATACCAGACCCAAAGAAAACAAATGAAATAAAAGCTGGGATTCTGCAGCACAGCTTCTCTTAACACATGCACACCTCGCATGCCAGCAAGTAAATGAATAAATCTACATGAAAGCTGATATTAATTAAAATGTAGTTTTCCTTATTTTAGAGCTAACAGCAGATGGGTGATTTTGGCTTAAACACTGTATCCTGGCCAAGTTTGCCTACTTAAGAATATTCTTTCAAGAATATTAGTCCATCACTGACCATTTGAGCTACACTATATGGACAAAAGTATTGCATCAAACCTTTTGATCGCCAGATTCACACAGTAGCACAGTGCTAAGGCAGATAAGTCATCAACACTGCTGACTCAGTAACTGCAGAGTTCCTCCTCTGGCAATAAGATTAGTGCAAAAACTGTCCTTTGGCAGCTCAAAAGTTTGGGTTTCCATGGCAGAGACGCCGCATGCAATACAATATAATGCCAAGTATTGGATGCAGTAGTATAAACCAGGCTGTCATAGTACTCTGGAGCATCGGAAACATGTTCTGTAAAGTGATGAATCATACTTCTCTATCTGGCACTCTGATGGACAACTCTGGGTTTGGTAAATGTGGAGAATGTTATTTGCCTGATGGCATCAACTGTAAAATTTGGTGGAGGAGGGATAAGGCTATGGGGCCAAACCTTCCCTCTTCCCTCACCCCCAACACAGACAGATGGCTACCCCTCCCTGAGCCTGGTTCTGCTGGAGGTCTCTTCCTGTTAAAAGGGAGGTCTTCCTTCCCACAGTCACCGAGGACTTACTCACAGGAAATTTTCTCTCTAATACTGTAGGGTCTTCATCTTACAGTGTAAAGCACCTAGAGGTGACTTTTGTTGTTTATTGCTAAATAAAATTGAATTGAATTGAACTGAATTGCATGGGGTTGTTTTTCTGGGTTGCTCTGTTTCAATGAAGACAAATCTCATTGCTTACCAAGACATTTTACTCTTCCAGATTTTGTGGGAACAGTTTGGGGAAGAACCTTTTCAGTTCCAGGACTGCTGTGCCGCAGTGCATAATGCAAGGCATGGTTGGATGGATTTGGTGTGGAAGAACTTGACTGGCTTGCACAAAGCCCTGACCTCAGCCCTACTGAACACCTTTGGGATTAACAAAAGCAGAAATTGCGAGCCAGGCCCTCTAGTCTAACATCAGTGTCTAGTGGTACAAATGGTACAAATTCTCTTCTGGACGAATGGGCAAAAAGCCCACAGAAACACTCCAAAATCTTGTAGAAAGCCTTCACAAAAGAGTGGAAACTGTTATAGCTGCAAAAAAGTGGGGGAAGACAACACCATATTAATGCCTATGGATTTAGAATGTTAGAAATGGATGTATAAAAGCTCCTGTAGGTGTAATATGTTTTTGGTTTTTTTTCAAAGTTTTAATTTTAAAATTTAAACTGCTACAAAAAACAAAAACAAAAACAAAAACCCTTCCTGTCATGTCTATATGTTTATATGTTGCACCAGGTCCTGGAGAAACGCTGTCTCATTTCACTATGTTCTGCGTCAGCTATGTGGTTGAAATGACAAATAAATAGCTCTTGATCTTGATCTTGATCTTGATCTTGTGTGGGTGACCCAATACTTTTGTCCATATTGTGTAACTTTATCAGGCACATTACCCCATAGAACATGAAAACAATGCCTTATCTTCCCATTTAAGCAATGGTGCCCCACTTAGTATCATTTTATGAGACATCATTTTTTTCCATAATGTAGAAGACCCTTCAGTATTATTTATACACTATTTTATGTCGGAGATTCCCTTTTCAGATGCTGAGACTTGGCATAGTAACACTCAGCTGAGAACAAAAGAACAACTTTGTTGCTAATTACATAAAACACCAAGTTTCACTTTCCTCTAAGCTCCTCTCAGCTTTCTTTCTACCTGTCACACAGAGAAAATACTCAGCTAAAAAAAAATTAAGGGAACATTCACTTGTTACAGTAAAACACAAAGTCAGTTAAACTTCAGGGATATTACAAAACATTGTGAATCCACTGCTTTGGTGCAGATGAAAATGACAACAGGTGCACTGGAGAGGCAACAACAAGGCAATGGGAATGGTTTTGCAGGTAGCGACCACAGACAGTGGTCTCCTTATCCCTCTGTACTCATTTTTCTCTACTTTTTGCTAGTGTCCTTGTTACTGTTAGTAGTATGGGATGGTACCTGCAGCCCGTTCAGGTTGCACAGGTAGTCCAGCTTCTCTAGGACTGCACATCTGTCGCAACAAGGTTTATCTTCAGCTTTCAGGCCCCTTTCCCGTGGAACCAGTTTGTATTCAGGAGACAGACACCCTCTCTACATTTAAGACCAGGCTTCAAACTTTTCTTTTGATAAAGCTAATTGTTAGGGCTTAGTTATGCTGCTGGGGGGGCTTCTTATGATGTTCTTCTCCACCCACCTCTTTTCACCCCCCATGCATTTAATCTATTTGCTACTGCTGCAAGCCATTAAATGTTGTCTTCTCTTTCCCATAGTCTGTGTCTCTCTTTGCTGTCCTTTCTCTTATCTCTGCCCCCTCACCCCCAACCAGACGAGGCAGATGGCCGCCCCTCCCTGAGCCTGGTTCTGCGGGTGTCTCTTCCTGTTAAAAGAGAGTTTTTCCTTCCCACAGTCGCCGAGGGATCGTCTCATTCAGATTTTCTCTCTACAGTGTGAAGTGCCTTGAGGCAACTTTTGTTATAAATAAAACTGAATTGAATTGAATTGATCTCCCAGCACAGTCTCAAGAGTCTGGAGAGGATACCGGAGAGGGACCATTGCATGAGAAGTGCTGGACTTAGCCATAAAAGTGCATCAAACCAGCAGCAGGACCAATATATGCTCCTTGTGTGTGGAGGAGGAACAGGAGGAGCACTGCCCTAGCTCGACAAAACGACCTCCAGTGGGTTACTCGCGTATGTACCGGCGCGTCAACTGTAACGTCACCACAGCCCTGTCACTGTTGCACACTGGCACTGACTCGCTGCACTCGATAAGTGCCGCCACACATGAAAAAGTAGAAGTTAAAATGTGAAGCAACAACATTGTATGGTGTTGTCACCTTTCCCCATCTGAAACAACACCGCACCTCGACTCGCGACATCACTTCTGACATCGATTTTGGTGTGTGGCGCAGTTCATGAGGGCGACAATGACATAAACCAGGCTCTAGGTTTCACCTCTGCTAACTTGAATAATTGAAGTTGAAGTTTGTTTTAAAATTTAAACATATTAATGCAATTCTCTTACAGATAAAATGTCTTACTCTGCACGTAAGTGAAAAATACAGGACTCTACCAAGGCCTCATCTTACAATTTTAAAGTATGCAGCCTCACTGAGTGCCAAATTTAATTGGCTCTTCACATCGCTTCCACCTTTTATGAAATTCAGAATGGCAGTTCTTGTTTCATCTTGCAATTTTGCACTCTGACTTCACCTTGGGGGAGGGATATTGTGGGTGACTGTCTTGATTTGCATTTTTTAGGGGCTTGGTTTTATTGTCCTGGGTAGCTGTACTGCCTCTTGGGCTGCAGGAAAGTACTGCACCTTAGCTCCGGGTGAGGAAGTAGTTATCTAATTTACACTGTCTTCTGATTGTTCAGAAAATACAATAATAGTAATAAAGTCCGCCTACATTTCTGTGGACATTCTGGACGTGTCTTAATCGATAACGAAAAGGTTGAAAATCAGGTAGGTGCTTCTTGAATGTCTGATGTTAGCGCAGCCTCCGGCATCAAATTTAATGTTGTTTGGATGAACAAATACTAAATGTGGCCTCCCCTTTTTTTCAAAAGTTCGGGATACCCCAATCACTTGGAGACCATTGGGTAGGGAGAAAAAAATGACTATGCATGAAGGCAGTTAGATGTTAGAGGTCAAAGTGGTTCCCTGTTGGTTCCACGTCCTCGTGCTGAGCAAAGCCTGTCACCTCCACTGTTGCTCTCCCCTCAAACAACACTCTGCATTCAATCCTTTAAGGGGAAGCTGTGCCCTTCCTACCAACATGTTTAATTCATTCCCAGACACCCGGGGGACACTCGTAACAACAACAGAAAAAAAGACAAAAGGAGAGCGAGAGGAGAGAGAAGGAAGAGGAAAGAAATTAGAAGGAACTAAATGTTTGCTTTGTATCTCCTATTGGCAGATGTGTAATGAATGAACAAATGAATGGCCTAAAACAAGAACAAGGAGACTTAAGACATTTGAGAAGGAGCATCAGCCTTGGCAGGCTGCAAGGACAAATAAATCCTATTTTCTTGTGTTTTGATTGACTTTAGGAGTGAATGGGGGCAGTGAAGATACTGCTGGACACCTTGGCGTGCTCCCTCTTAATCAGAGGTTGATTAAGCGCACTTTCAGAGGCATGGATTACAGGCCTCCCCTCGGACTCCACTAAATTGGTCGGAAGGGAAGGAAGGCAGAGTGTTGAGCACTACAGAGGGAACTTTTGATGTGTCAGTCAGAGAGTCTGGCATGGTTTGCTTTTATTGACCTTCCCATCCTTGATTTGTGACAGATCCCCTGGTGCTGGGGTAGGTGGGGAAGGTTAGAGGAGATTCAGCTTTTGAAGAATTTCCAAATTCTGCTGATCCAGTAGAGCTGCCACAAGCTTTCCTGCAATTCATAACAATGAAGGGCATGACGCTGCGAAGCATTTGCAGCCTAGACGGTTTTTTGAAGATTATATTTCTGTCGTTTTTGCTTTATTTGACAACAACAGGAGACTGGTGGCAAGGGTCCTGTGGGAGATTCAGATCCAGGATGTTGCACCTACATCCTAATGTGTCTTTTCGACAGCTGATCTGCCAGGAGGTCCTGGCCCAGTCGCTTTTCATTATCTATTACTTTCTCTCATCTGTCGTTCATTTAGATCTAAACAAAGGGTTTCACTCGCATCATCATGTGTCCATCGGTAATGTTTTCAACAAAGTACTTCATTTCCAAATATACGGCCCTCCCCTGTACGGACAGCGTTTGTCACTTATGGATTTATGGTTAGTAATAGTCTGATGCTTTTTGCGCTGTCAGACCAGTTTGTAACCCCTTCACAGAAGGAATGGCATTATTCACGTTGCGACTGTGGCACCGCTATTAACGTAATGTGTCAGGCTGTTAATGTGATCCTGCTTCAGAAACAAAGGGGATCTCTCAACCTGAGCTCTTTCTGCAGACAGGAGACCTCTGTGCCCCCACATAACAACGACGGGACATGTCATCGCTGATTTATTTTGCCCTTGAACCTTCTAGTGATAGGACCTTGTGGGATAGCCTTTAAAAGAAGTGTTCTGAGATGAAATGAATGCTCTGTTCCAAACTATTGAGAGACGTGCACTACAGCCGAAGGCTTTTAGGGGGAGTGCTGTAATCTAAAATGTGCGATTTCTCACACATAGCGCGGCTCTGGGATGGGCTGATCAGATAGCTCGAGATGAATCTGACTTGACCTGTGAGCGGCATTCACTGGCTCCTGCATTGCTGGCCATGAGAGGAATTTGCAATGGATTCCAGAAAGATTGAAATCAATTCAAATTCAGCTGAGGTACCGCACCGCGATAAGGCATTGCTGCACCTACATGCAGACTCACAAATTTCATAATGAATAGATAAGGATTAATGCAATTTCAAACTGTCACCTCCTGCCAGACGGAATGTCATGAATGGCTTATCGTTGCGCCGTGATTTTATTTACACCCCAGAACACAAACAGCCCAGTTTATTCATGTCCTATCTGTAACCATCCACGGAGGTGGATCCTCAGAAGTGCTTTAAGCGGCCCTATTATCTCAGTGCAATTTCTCGTGTAATTAATGTCTGCTTACAATGCAGCTAATATCCACTATGTAACCTGTGAAGGCACACAATAATTATGTGACCGTTTGAGTGACAGAGATCAGGGGAGCAAATAGAGGAGGCCTGTCTGCAGCCTCATCAGGAGGGGCAGAGTGTTGGCCCAGGTTAATAGGCATCCTCCAGGGAGGGATTTGCAGGAGTTAAAGAAAGCAGGGTGGGAGACATTTGAATTCAGCATAATAATGTCAAATACTTTAAAAACCATCTTTTATAATCTCATTGTCACGGGCCATTTACAAGTTCTCGGTCCAAGGCTTTATGAAGTTCCCTATGCAGGCAATAAAAAAACTCCGAGATCCTGTGAAAGAACAGTTTATTTGAGCTGGACACTCTGTAGTAGAATCCAGAATTAGCCTGCCATCTGTTTCCTGCTTTACCAGCAGCCAAGCACTGAGCTGCAAAACTTTCTCAAACTTACTGATCGAGGAACAAAGGGGGAGGACAAAAGAACTATAACTGAAGATATTGTTGGACCAAAGTCGAGCTAGGTGCCTGGATTCTGAAAGTCATAGCGGGCAGGACAGTTTTTATTTATAAGGGGAATGCCTCTTGTAGTGGAGTGGACCTGTGATCGATTGGGATGTGAAGTGGCTTAGCCGTACCTCTGTGTGTCAATAGCTTCACCCTCTCCCTCAACCTTGTGATAAAACACAGGCTCATGGTGCCAAATCTCAGTCTGTTTACACCTGTAAACCTGCCTGTATGGCCATATTTTCTTCTTACAACTTTATTTAGTTGGTTTGTTGCCAATTCCTCTGAAGAATTAAAGCTTTACCTTTAACAACTTCAAGGCAGGGCACAAGAGGAGTCAAAGGCTGAATAGAAACACATTAGAATGCGTACCACACCTCCATAGATTGAGACAAGGATTTAATTGGCTTCATATCAGGGTTAGATAGCACCGTTGTTGACATTTGATTAGAAAAAATAAAAGAACAAGGTGACTTGATATTGTGGTGATAAGCAAAAATCCCAACTCGATCACATCAATACTTTACTCAGGTGCACGTAGGTTGCTCACCTTGTAACCAATGACAGTGGCCACAGTGGCTCGCTGGCAGATAGACATCAGAGGTTTGCTATACCGAGCGTGCTTTGTCATACATTTATTGCTGTGTGTGCACTGTCTGTTTTCCTTACAATCGTTCTAAGGGTTCTCAATGTAGTGTTGACTTAGAGGTCAAAGCCACGCAAAGGCATCAATTTCTGGAGCTTTTATGTTGGCTAATTCACGGCATATCACACAGTTGCTCTTCAAAACAAAGGTCACCTCTAAGCAGCACTTTATGGCTTTTTATGTGTTTTACAGGCAGATTTACCACCGTGCGTTATCAGAATCAAAATCATCTTTGTTTCAATGGGAAGCAAACCATTTACTCTGAGATACACACATTTGAAATTCTGATTTGCAGTGTTGTCAGAATTGGAACATTTATAAGAAGGCAGTGAGGCCTGCTATGATGCATAGTTTAGAGACGGTGACAAAAAGACAGGAGGCGGAGTTGGAGGTGGCAGAATTGAAGATGTTGAGATTTTCCCTGGGAGTGACCAGGATGGACAGGATTAGAAATGAGTCCATCGGAGGGACAGCTCA
>VUQH01090415.1:0-14634 GCA_015106775.1 Etroplus canarensis | reverse complement strand
GGACAAAGGATGTTGAAGATGGAGCTGCCAGGCAGGAGGAGAAGAGGAAGACCACAGAGAAGACTGATGGATGTAGTGAAGGAGGGAAGAGGATTCAAGGGATAGGATGAGATGGAGGCAGGTGATCCATTGTGTTGACCCCTAATGGGAGCAGATGAAAGTTTTACAGACACTTTTCCATTTTCACAAGAATTGCTAGTCCTAGGAGCATTGGTTTGGATTGTAATGTTCATAAAATGGTTGTTTTTCTGTGCCCCTCTGACATCTATACATAGGTTTATTTATGGCAAAATAATGTCTTAAGCAAGGTTCGGGCCATTCAAGAACTAGGGCCATTGATGTGGACATAACTGTTTGCGAGCTTTCTTGACTTCTTGATGGATTTTAATTCTCTTTAGTTTGTGCAATACAGCCAACCAACGATGAGAAAACAAATCACTTTATTTCAGTTCTTCCCACATTGCAATAACATGTGAATTGTGATGGACGGTCAGCTCAATGAGCTACCATGTCACTGATGTTCTGGTCTCTTATTTATATTGTTGATTTTGTCTGTATGAGCTGTGTAATACAAATGTATTATTCTTATTGTGAGATCAAATCAGCCATTATAAGACTACCTATTATAATTTGGACCAGCACATTAACGCACTCCGTACTTTATCTAATCTAAAAGGATGATTCTTGCATCCTTAAAAGTATTTGTAACGGAAAAGATACACCAGAGTGGTATTCTTATATGTAGGTTGTGTTCTAAAATCTAGTACAATACAGAAATTGTGAATGAAATAAAATATTGCTCATCACATACAGTATGGAAAAACAATGCAAGAAGCCTTAAAAACATAATTTATTTTGCAAATATGAGTATGTTAATGTTCTTTTTTACAGTGAGAGCTTATTCCTTGGAAAGTTGGTCAACAAAACTGCCCAGAAAAGCTAAGATGTGGTGCCTAAGTCAAGCTTTGAATGTTTTGCGTCAGAATTTAATGTTTTGATCCACAGAGCACTTTTTTATATTTGCCATTCAGCTGTGTTTAATGGCTACCACCTTTTTTGCAGCTACTGTACGTGTTGTTGATTACAGGTTAAGCCCTCTGTGCGAGATCTTGTTGACATTATGTCTCTTTGTCTGAGCTTGTTATCTTTGTGCCCCACAGTTTGCTTAGCTCATTCCAAAATGCCACTGTATGTGTCTTTAGTTGCGAGCGTATTAGTCTCCATGGAAACTCATTTTCCCAATACTTCATTGGTGCCAAATGACCCTGTACTGTTACTTAGCTTCTTGCTGCTTTGTGTGGAAGTGTTTTCTTTTGGAGATTAAACGTTCGAAGGCAAATTGAGGTCCCGCTGGTTTTATCGCCGGGGTATTGAATAAGCATATGTGAAAAATACCAAAGCGCAGTACTGTAACACATCATTTGAAAACAGACTGATATATTTCTCAGCTTCTGAGAGGCCAGGGGATAACAGCCTGCATAATGCCAGAAGTCCAGGACAATTTTATCAGGTAGAAACAGGGGGGAAGGTAGCCCCAAGCAGATTTGACTGCTGTTTGATCCTGTGTGATATTTTTTGACAACATTTGATGGCAGAACATTTCTTCAAAGTAGTAATAAGAGATGAAAACACTTGTGTTTTTATTGGCTCCTTCTTGTGCTTCCTGCATTGTAAAGTACTTTGCGGAAGTCTTGAGGCGCCCCTCATTTCTTTATGTTTTGCTTCCAAGGAGCCAGACTTTCTTTTCATTTTGTAAAGTGGTCTTGAGCAATAGTTCTCCAGGCTTTCTGACAGTCTTTCAAAAAGATTTTTCTTTGGACATTGGCTGCTTTTTCCCTAATTCTCAGTCCAGTCCTTGTACCTGGCCATTTCAAACTGAATGTTTTAATATTTTGTGAGTATGTTAAGCCACATTCCAGCACATAAAGGGCACCAAACACAGGGGATGAACCAGTATTTTGTCTAGAAATAAAAGACAGCTTAGCAAAGGACCCATTTTAACTGTATCTTTGTTACTAGGAGCATGTGGCAAAAACACACAATTTCTTACTATTTCTTTGGTTGAATTTTAGAAAAATGCCACAGATAACACAGTTTGACAGGCATACAATGGCAATTTTGCACCAACAATGTAATTCCCAAAGAGTTATTAGCCAAAACTGTGGCGTATCTCAGCAGTGAATCCTTAAAAAATTGGAGGAAAGTGGACAAGTAGAGGACAAAAGAACAAGTGGCAGGCCTAAAAAATAAACATCAGATGAATAATATCTAAAAGTCATGTCCTTAAGAAATATAGAAAAAAAACAAACAGCAAAGACCCAACACAGGATCTGAAAGATGCATCTGGCCCTTCAGTTGATCCATCTACTGTTCACCAATAATCAATCAATCAGTAGAACAGTGGCTGTCAAGAAGTGCTTCTTAATGAAGGGAAACAGGGAGAAAAGGCTGGACATGGAAATTACATAAGACTGGATTGACAGTCAGTGGCAGCAGGTCTTATGGAGTGATGAATGCACGTTTAAAATTTTTGGTTTAAATCATCAATTTGTACAAAGGAGGTCAGGTAAAGGAGGTCAGAGGTATAATAGTGAGTGTCTACAGTGATCTGCAAAACACGGTGGAGACCCTGTCATGGCTTGGGCCTGCATTTCAGCCGATGGTGTTTGGGGTCTTGTCAAAAATGTAGGAATTATGAAAGCAAAAAAGTACCAACAGATTTAATGCACGATAATGATCCGAAACACACCATCAATGCAGCACAAGCCTACCTGGATATAAACCCCACAACCGCTCTATCAGTCATGGAGTGGCCTCCCCAGGGCCCGGACCTCAACATTACTGAAGCAGCGTGGGAGCCAACATTCAAACACGAGCTTTTGGAACTGTCCCTCATAAAGCCTGGAGAGCATTTCCTAAAGACTACTGTACTTAAAGAAATGGCAAGAAAGCCTGCCTAAAAGAGTTCAGGCTGTTTTGAACAATAAAGGTAGTCAAACCAAATACTGACTTTCAAAGCTCATTAGAATTGTACACTCTGTTTTTGCCTTATGTCTTATGTGCTTTAATGTATGCATACATTTCAATAAATTGTTATACCTGTTTCCCATTTCCCTGACAAAACAGTATAAAGAAATGAAGCTCGAGACTTTTGCACGGTACTGTATATTGAACAGTATTTGCTTTGGGATTCCCTGTGGAATATTTACCCTCTTTCTCTCTGCAAAATGTCCTCAGATAATTGCTACAAGGAAGCACCCAGGAAGGTCAGCCAAGAATCCCGCCGTAGGTGCCAAAGTGAAATCTACAGGACTACAATTACTTGGACAGACTGAGGCAGCAGAGCAAAGTGAATGACAGGTAGGAAATAATTCATATGAATCACCTGCTGTATTATGAATAACCACCTGCTGAGAGGACGTAGCACGGTCAGTTATCCTCAGAATTGGTTCTGAATAGCCCTTTTTGTCATTTGTTGGTAATTGCCTTATTCTCTTGATAATATAATGAAATTAACCTCCGAGAACATTTCCTCCTTATGGCATTTATGAGACAAGGTTGAAGTTGACATAGCAGCAGCCAGACAATTATATTTAGATTATTCTGCTGCTATTTGGCTCCTGCTTTTGATGTCGACACATTAGAAAAGTTCCCTTCACTGCCACTCATGACTCATAATCTTCATTTTACTGAAACGTACAGTGTTGAATCCTGCACGAAGGGCGTTCTTTAAGAAATTCAGAATCACTCACATCTCTTTTCTATTTGGGGTACATCTGACCTTGTAGTGAACAGACATAAAAGGCTGTCAGTCAAACCATCATGCCGTCTTTGTTTCCTTGTGGTTGTCATTCTCCCGAGGAGTCAAGCAGCTACTGACTAATCTAGTGATTCTGTGCTCCTGGCAAAATGCTTCTACGTCCTTCGCTCTACCGAACTCAGCAACTGCCTCAGGGAAAGGTGGAAAGAAGGTGAAGGGAAAAAAGAAGTTTGGAAACAGTGTTTGAATGGTTACAGAGTGTAATCAAGGCCAGCAGCTAGTTAAATAGTTCCGCTTTCTGAAGCACTTAACACTCTGACCTTAAAGAGACTTTGTCAAAGTTTAGGAACAAAGCATGTGTGCTGATAAAGAAAAAAAACACAATTTCAGCTACTCTTCGTTCTTCAAAGAACGTAAAACCTGAGGACAAAAGCCTCAGGCCTCTGATTGGGCCCAACTACTGTTAACTGCTGAGATGAAACCAGGTTAATAGAAGGACACATAGCATGTTAGGCAACTGGAAAACATCTTTCTGGACGTCTTACAAATGTTCTACATTTTATTACATAACAGTTTATTTGGCTGTTAGGAGTTTGAGGTGGATGCATGTTTACAGACTTTAACATTGCTGGAGTCCCATCATGTTGCTAAATTAGTATTCTGCTCAGAGATCGCTGCCCAGTTCGTCTACTGAATTTCCATCTGGCCCGAGACGTGGTGATGGCAATTTACAAAGTGCTGCGGTTTCGAACGGAAGCAACGATTACAGAGTTTTGGCTGCCCAGCAGCTTGTTTTAAACCTTTGCTGCGGCGTGTTCAAAACCACCTGTCGAGTTTGGAATTGCATTGAAAACCTCTGAAATCCCTCCCTAGCTGTATCACCAGTATTGCCAGTAGGTATTAAAAAAGTCGATCCAGCTCAAAAGTTGCTATGATGAGAGAATTTCACCGAATAAATGCATGCATTAAAACAAAAGCCAAAAAGGAATCACTAATTTTGGTTTCATCCTGTTTGCAGCCTCAATGGACTGCACTGATGCTCACGTGGCGCTTTTCTACTCTAACTGAGCACTCTAAGTGCTTTTTACTACAAGTCTCATTCACACACACATTCACACAGCGCTTTATTCCATGCCTTTTAAGCACATTTAACTATCATGCACACTTTCACACCCTCCGATGGATGCATTGGGAGTAATTTGGGATTCAGTGTCTTGCCCAAGGACGCTTCGGCATGTAGACTGGCGAAGCCAGGGATCAAACTGCCAAACTTCCAGTTGGAAGACGACCCGCCTTACCTCCGAAACCACAGCCACATATGATGCTACATATATCAAAGTATCACCTCCTGTCAAAAGATTAGGACAGCTACTTTACATTTTTATATGTACGTAATAAATACTGTGTGATCAGAATTCAAATCCAGCTGTCACTCACCACCAGTGACTAAGGCATAGCAAACAAATTATTTAACGCACCAATTAATAAGAGATGACCACATTTTCTTCCTGTCTACTAAAATTGTTATCTTTGTGTTAGTTACCACACTTTTGCTATGCCCACAGTCTGATCTTATTGACGGCCGACATCAGCAGATGGCTATGGTGATATGCTTCCATGCATCCCACTGGCAAATTATAGCTAATTGCTTTTGAAGTTGCTTTAGCCTGCCTACGGTTCATTTTGAAGTCACTTTTCAACCCACCTCCACCCCAGCTCCTTTTCTTGCTGTGTTGAAAGTGATGCAGATCTCCGACCATAATGTTCCTGACTGGAGTACAGTCGTGTGGAAAAGAAAGCTTTCACAGGACATGAAGGACACCACGGTGAACCACCTTTAGCAGCAATAACTTGGAGTAATTATCTTCTGTATGACTTTATCAGTATCAGACTTTGTTACGGTGGAATTTTGGCCAACTTTTCTTTACAGCATTTCTTCAGTTCATTGAGATTTACATGCATTTGTTTGTGCACAGCTCTTGCTGCTGTGTTTTGGGATCATTGTCCTGTTGCACGCCAGTTTTAGATAGCCTCACGTTTGACTCTAGAATACTTTGGTATACAGAGGAGGTCATAGTCAAATCAATGAGTGCAGAGTGCCCAGGTCCTGTGGCTGCAAAACAAGGCCAGATCAATAACTCTCCACCGCCGTGCTCGACAGTTTGTGAGGTGTTTGTGCTGATATGCTGTGTTTTGATTTTTGCTAACCGCGACACTGTGTTACGGTCAAACGTTTCCACTTTGGTCTTGTCTGTTCCAGAAGTCTTGTAGTTTGTTCAGATGCAACTTTGCACGCGTAACCCACGCTAGAGAGAAGAGGCTTTCTCCTGGCAACCTTTCCAAACAAGCCATACTTGATCGGTCTTTTTCCGAACTTTAACATGCAATATGCCAGCTGAGGCCTGCAGAGTCTGAGATGTAGCTCTTGAGGGTTTTTATTTTTTTTTTTGCAGTTTCTCTGACCTTGGGCTGGCACGTCCACTCATGAGAAGTTTGCGGCATTGTTTTAACACACGCCTGAATGCCCCACACCAGCAAACTGCCAAAACTCCTGCTTTTGCTGATGTGATCACACCGGCTGACGTGATCAGGCCCACACGAAATCTGCACCTGCAGAATTCTGCAGATTTCCCGCAGAGTTTGAAGAGGTGCGTGTTGCTTAGCAAATGTTTGCCATTTCCACCTCTCTGTCGCTGGTGCATGTTGCTGTGAGTTTGATCAGTGTGAAAAGGCTGTCCTGAAAACACGTCCTGAAATCATTGAGAAGAAATTAAAAGTGTTAGTTCAAAAGCTTTAGTGAACTTATTTATTCTTCAGCCTGTTTTAATGTTGAGAAAATGTGGGTTGATTTATTGTTTTAACCCTCAGGAGGAGGGGTGTAATTGGTCATTTTTGATTCCTTTTGATTTTCCCGTCATGTTTCACCTTAAAAACTGTTTACTTCGCCTGCTTTGTTTTTTTTCAGCCTCACTGTGTAACTTTACAGTTATGTTTTTTATTTTGAGATACTGTATTAACACACTGGACCTAAAATCACACAAAAACTTAAACTCAGAGGAGGAAAAAGTTAGATTTTCTTACTTTGAAAATCACCAACATGTTTATCGAACCATTTTTATAATTTAGAATGAAAATATAAAGTGTAAATTTTCAAGATATGCACAAATTTTCACAAACCACTTTTCAGATTTAAATGCAGGCATTTTCGAGGGCATTTTTTTTTTTTTGTACAGCTATGTACAAACCAATCAGGTGTCACAGTAAGACGCCACACAAATTATTTGTGACACTCAGATCTCTGTCACAATTCTGTTTTTGGCTATGTTTCCACTGTTGGCAAAAGTGGCCTGATTTTTTTTTTTGCCCATATGTGGCTCAGCTCTGAGTTTTTATGACAGGCTGAACGGCACAGATACATTTTTTTCTAATCAGATTCAGGCCACTTTCATATGTGCTCCTAAATCGGATACATATGCATATGTTTTTCAAAGTGACCTCAGTCTGAACAATCATGTCGCATTTCATCCGACTTTTCCATCACTGAAGTGACACAGACGTCATAATTCTGTGCAGGAGGTGGTGAGACACAGCAAAGTCAAATGTCAACAACGCACGAAAACAAGCATGGAGCTAGTCAGCGGAAAGAAAGTGAAGTTTTACTCGCACGCTGACATGTGCAGCATCCATATTCACGTCTGTAAAACACAGCGTGCCGAGTGTGACATCACGTTTTCTTCTGAGCACGTGCGCCACTTCAGGAGTCTGATGGCTGTCGCATTTCAATTAAAATGTGTACGCCCACGGAAAAAAAATCGGATCTCAGCAAAAAATCGGAATTACCTGCAGAGGGAACGTAGCCTGTGTCTCTCATTCACTATCTCTCTTTTGCCGCAGTCACTCCCAAAACATCCCCTTCTTCCTTAGCAACCAAATGCCATAAAATGATTTGACTGGTTGATGCCAATAGAACAAGGGGTGGGATTTTTTTTTTTTTTTTGCAAGTACTTTCCTTTTCACTGTTTTTGCACCAAATTATCACGCCATACATTACTTATCATAACTGGTTTTACTTGGCCTATCAACACGATTTAAACGCTGGTACATACTGTACATGTAGTCTGAAGTCTGCACTTTCAACACGAGCTGAAGCAGACTCAGTGAGGCTGCGTCTTGCAGCTACGCCATGCGATTTGTGGTGATGTGATTCAGACACACCTTCTTCTCCAGAGGTCTAAATGAATCAACCTATGAGCCCAGGAAGTGATGATGTAAGCAAAAAAAACACCCCACACAATTCCACACATTTTCCACAGAAAACTATGAAAAAATGTGCAGATTCCATTCGGGCCTGCTGGTGACCAGTTAATCAAGTGCATTTATTAATTTCTGTAGAAAGAGTAAGGTTGTACTCAGAGCCCTGTAAAAACTTTATTTTTTTTCAGGAGTGCATACATAGCACTGCAATCCCTCACTCTATGTGATCTGTATAATCTGTCTGTGTCATGAAACCTCACTGACGTGTCTCCGATTTCACTGTGATGCTGCACGTTAACAGTTAAAAACTTGCTGGTTTGCGTTTCGCTCTGTTGACCTCTCCTGTGTGTTGCCTCAGATGTGTCTGCACGTTGTTGACCACAGCGGTTAGGGGAATTTCAGACGTTTGTCCGTCTAAGCACCAGCTGGTCTGGGTTTGACTGACTCAGACCCTCAGCAGAAGATCAAACATCAGAGTATCTCACTGCCTGGCTCAGTTTCACATGAACAGATCAAGGCTACCACAATGTTTTCATTCCAGTTGATATGGAAATGCCACATCGTTTCAAAGAGAACTTCTGTTTTATTCATGTCTAATATCCTTTTAGTTTTGACTGCCTAATGTGGACCTGGACGAGCTCTAACCAAGCTGCCATAAAGCAAAAAGCAAAAGCGCCTTGAGTGGAGGAAGTATATTGCAGGAGCAGTTGTTTTGCAGCAGAAAATCTGGAATCTTAAAAATGAAAATACACGTAAATGTGAATACTTCAGAGGGGAAATATTACCTTTTTCTCCGCAGAGGCAATTTATGCGTAAAGCACTGTGATGTCAGCTGTGTTCAGATCTGTGTAAAGCACGCAAATTGTGCACAGAAATCACTGCTTTGAGACAAATATTGCTAGTTTTTTGGTGCGTTGATGGCTTGCGGATTGAAGTGATGATCAGGCGAGTGGGAAATTGGTCAGGATGAAGTTGTTCACTCCTTATTTGGAGATAAAAAAATATGATTTTATCTGCACTTCAGTTGCAGAACAAATTTGATATCTTTTGCCCTTCCTCTCCTGTTGCGATAAGAGCTGTTCACCACATTCATAATGGATTTGTTATTTTAAGAGATGTTATGAGGACTCTTTAGAAAAAGAAACAAGAACATTTCACATCCCAGCTCTGCCCTGAAGCCTCAAGTGGATTGTATACGGCAATACTGCTCAGTTTCCAGGTACTGTCATTAGGTTTTGTACTTTGCTACTTTAGCAAAACAAAGGAAGCTAATAGTGCCACGTGTAGTTAAATATCCAGGGCTGCAACTTTTTTGTGTCTACAGAAAACAGGGAAAATGCTGTATTAGGTCAAAGTGTGCGCAGTAGGACCCGGAAACATTAAGATATTTAGCTTACCATCAAGTCAGACAAGCACTCAGCAAAGTCTACATGAGTGAGAATGAGTTTATCTGGTCATTTTCCTTGAAAAATGACAAACTATCATTTGATTATGTAAATTACTGTATATCAGGTTCTTTTTTTTTCCCCTTTGACCCAACTTGGATTTTAGGTCCAAGTTCGTCTTTAAAAAAAACTGTTTAGCCTTGTCGGGTTTTGTAATGTCACCAGGACTGATACTTATACCTTTCAATACCAAAATTCTGAAAATGCAATGGTACTAGCTTTGTTTTTTAAAAAGTATCACTAGTACCAAATGTAGCGTTTGTACCGAGGTCTCAGTTCTTCTAAAACTGATGGAGGCAGCATGTCTCTATTATTGTTCTAGTCTATCCTGGCACGCTGAAAAGAAGAAGGACACCCGCAAATGCAGGAGGAAATGGCACTGCAAAAACTACAACTCCAGTTCCAAAAATACCGGGACGCTGTGTAAAATGTAAATAAAAACCTCATAAACCAATGTTTTATTCTCAAAAGAACAAACTGAATGTTGAAATTGAGACATTTCACTATTTCATTAAATATACTAGCTCAGCTTGAATGTGATGGCAGCAACACATCTCAAAAAAGTTAGGACGGGGTCATGTTTACCACTGTGTAGCATCCGCTCTTCTTTTAACATCAGTCTGTAAACATCTGGGAACTGAGGAGACCAGCTGCTGGACATTTGTGAGAGGAATGTTGTCCCACTCTTGTCTTGTCTCCAAGACATTCCACGATCAACTGTATGTGGTATTTTTGCAAAGTGGAACCATGCAATGGACACATGAAATGAAGTTATAGAGCAGGTTCAGTGAGTGCTGAGACGCATAGTGTGTAAAGGTTGCCCACACTCTGACTCATAACTGCATAAATCCAAACCTCCTCTGGCATCGACATCAACACAAAAAATGGGCACCAGGCGTCTTTTGGCATGGTTTTCATGGCTGAGTAGCTTCATCCAAGCCTAAAATCACCAAGCACAATGCCAAGCATCAGATGAAGTGGAGTAAAGCATGCTGCCACTGGACTCTGGAGCAGTGGAAACATTTTCTGTGGAGTGGTGACTAACGTTTCTCTGTCTGGCAGTCTAAATGACCAGGAGGAAGGATAATGCTGTGGGATTGTTTTTCTGGGTTTGGCCTGGGCCCCTTGGTTTCACTGAAGGGACATCTTAATGCTGCAGCTTACCAAGACTTTTTGGACAATTCTATGCTTCCAGCATTGTGGGAACAGTTTAGGGAAGGCCTTTTTTCTGTTTCAGTAAGACTTTTCCCTAGCGCACAAAGCAAGGTCCGTGAAGCGATGGATATACGAGTTTGTGGGGAAGAACTTGACTGGCCCACACAGAACCCTGACCTCCACCTCACTCAACACCTTTGCGAACCAAGCCCTCTCCTCCAACGTCAGTGTCTGGCCTCACAAATGATCTTCTGGATGAACGGGCAAACGTTCCTACAGACACGCTCTAAGCCTTCTAATAAGAGTGGCCCAGCGCTTTTGTCCATATAGCGCGTTTGTATTTGTTTTGAGTGGGAACTGCCCCTTTAAATAATATCCAGGCAGTTGTTAGAGGGTTTGGAACACTGTGCATGTTTAATATAGTACTTCTGAGATGTCCACATTAGCTTTATTTTCCTTCCATGTCCATATTTAATTTATTACATAATTGTTACTTTGGTTTTGAGATAATTGCTATTTTCTGGTCCCCACGCTGCCTCAGGTATGACACGTACACAGAAAAAAGCTCCTTTAGAAGTGACTTTAAATCCCTGTAAAGCATGTGGAAGGGTGAGCTGTTACATATGTCTGTAGGGAGACAGGTGAGATCACAGTGGCAGAAAAGCGACCTAAACAAGTGATTAGAAACATTTCTTCACAACATGAAATCGTTCACATGTGGCAGTTTGAACGATAATCTTCATATTTACACGCACTCTGTCGGGCTGGATTTTGAATTTTCTCTCTGTTGCATCCGTGCCTCTTGCTTGAGCGTTAACCTTTCAGTCATCCGAGCTATCACTGCTCACGCTCACATCCTTTTATGTTCATCCAAAAACTCTCTCATGCTGGAGGAAATGACCTAGCGGCGTTCAAAACAGAAAAATTAATTGTTTGGCAGCAGGAGTGCTTTGTAGACTTGATAATGCGCTCAAAACTAGCCACTGGGATACCTTGTATAATTATGTTTGACCTCATCTGCTGTTATTCTCAGCCTGTTACAGTACCGGGGCTGGTTTGCAGGAATGACTAGCACCTTCCTCCAGGGCTGTGCTTACTGTTTGTACTGGTATGTCTGGTACCACACCCCATATATCTCCATTCTCAATTATACATGGCTGGGATGAGGAATTAACATGGGACACATTATAAAAAAGCTTAATAACAGAGCTAATACAATTACATTTGAGTGATTAAAAAAAGGTTAAATATGTGATCTATTACATTGATCTTAAATGCATTCAGACTTAATTTAATTTAGCAGTACTATAATGCTGTAGTTAAAATATGTCCTATTAGTGTTTGGACCCTGCATGTATAACGATTAATTACTGAATAATTGTTCCTACATTTCAACACTGGCGGGCTCTGAAGGGTGATTTATTTTCTTCAGTGGCTGTACAGAGATAGGGCTTAATTACAGTGGATAGCCTTATCTCCCCTCTCTAATCCGCTCTTTGGAGTCTCTCGCGTTCACGCCATCTAGTCGTCGATACCATCAGACTGTTGGCAGAGCCAGACAGAGAAAGTGATCCCCAATTTCTCTGTCACATTAAGGCTTATTCATGAAGTCTCCCACTGTGAACCTGACTTAAGAACTCCAGAGTGGGAGGAAAGAAGAGTCGCTGAGCGCTGAAAGCCTCACCCCGAGTCTGAGGTCATCACCGGCCGGCACATTACCCGCTCGGTGCTGTTTGTGTCAGCTGGATTGACTGAAAAATGTGTGGTCAAATCTGATCAGATAATGGGCCGAGTTTCTTGCCAGGAGCAATTTGCTACAGATATTCTTGTACTAATGCAGGCAGTTTGACTGTTTACCACCTCGCTGCGGGCAGGAAGCTGTGAGTCTGCGCTGTTTGTAGCGATGTCGACCAAATAAGTGCATGCGGATAAATGTCTGTTTTGAATTTCAGCTGATCACTGGTTTCACTTGGTAATTAACAATTAACTGTATTAGATCTCTATTAGAGAGACTAACAGTTTCATTATTGTAGCTTGATGGAAGATTTCCAGCACAGTAATAGTTGCATATAATAAATTAACTCGGGATGAATGGAAATTTGGCTGCTCTGGCAGGCTGCATTCTGAAGTGCCAAAAAAGACTGGGATCAGCTGATGTGTCGGAGCTCGAGATAAACCGCTGCAATAAAGCAAAAAAATAAAATTGGAGCCGCTGAAATTACATAAAGGCTATAGCTTTCTTATAAATCCTGCACAGGCACTGAACTGCTATGCAGGGCATAAATCACTAGGTGCAAAATTATACAATATCAGCATTGGGGATACTGGATTACAGTCATCCACAGATGAAATCTCCAGCTCTGAACATGCTTTGCTTGGATATCTGCATATCTTTTACAGTACATTTATGATCTGGTATTGCCGAGTGACTTCCTTTAAGAAACCGTACAATATATTGCAAATATTGAGGAAAAATAACTACGAATAGGGCTTTAGCTACAGATTATGTTGCTCATCATTTACCATTTTGATTATTTTGTTCAGTTTATAGAAACAAATGTGAAAAATGTGCATCAGAATGTCAATGGTTATGTTTTATTTTGTCTGACCAGTGGCGCAAAACAGAGAGACTTTGGTTTTCCAGCAATAGGAAACAGACAAAAGCAGCAAATTGACTCAAAAGAGAGCCTAAAATCATATATTTTTATGTTATTTTTATATAATATTTTTCAAGACAGCGGTCTTGAAAATACTATATGAATCAAGCAAATTCATGGAATAATTCTTTGTTGCAGCTCTGGTTTCTACTTTTACCAGTGGCTAGAGCAAGAACATACAGCACACGTACCTTCGGCTGCTCCTGTGTATTCTCCCCCAAGGGGTCGCCACAATGGATTAATCCACATTGGTAATTTAGCAGAGGTTTTTACACCGGATGCCCTTTCTGATGCAACCCTCCATGCTAAGAGGGGCTTGTGTCCTCACCTGGAATCGAATCAGGGACCTTTCGCTTGCGAGGCGAATGTGTAAACCACTACAGTACAGGGATACAGTGTAACCAAAACAAAAAACAAAAAAAAAAACTGTAAAACGAACTCAGAAAAATCTAGTCATAATCTATCATCAAAATAAAGTTTGTAGCATTAAATTTACATGAGCGCTTGTGCATTTTGAGAGGATATTTAATAGCAACTAAAAGACAAATATAGTCAACACCTGCTGCAACACAAACAATCAGGTGTAAAATTACAAGACAGTGCTGTTACTAGTTGCATTTTATAATCCATGCATTCATTTTCTATCATCAAATAATTGGATCAAGGAGAGAATCCTGAGCAAAATTACTGACATAATATGATTATCTTTCGTTGTTTTTTTTGTGTGTTAAAAATACCATAAAGGAAGCAATGCTGAAAACACTAGAAGTGCTTTAAAGTAAGTCACGATCTTTGTTCTAAAAAAATGAATTATTCAAAAAACAGTTAACATGTACACTGTAGATATTATACGCTTATAAGAAAGCATTTATTCTATAACAGCTTCCATAATTGCAAAACATATGTGTTATTTGACAAACAGATCTATGTAAAATGACTTTTTTACTGTCATTTTTTACTAATTTCATGTAATTTTAAATATCTATTTAATTTTAAACTTGAATTCAACACTTTTATCTACGACACAAAAACATTGCATAGTTTTAAATTATGTTAAAGAAGGATAGCAGCAACAGTGAAAGAGAAGGTTTACAGTACAAGACCTGCTATGATGTATGGTTTGGAGATGGTGGCACTGACAAAAAGACAGGAAGCAGAGCTGGAGGTGGCAGAGTTGAAGATGTTGAGATTTTCCCTGGGAGTGACCAGGATTGACAAGATTAGAAATGAGTACATCAGAGGGACAGCTCATGTTGAGAAGTTTGGAGACAAAGTCAGAGAAGCAAGGCTGAGATGGTTTGGACATGTTCAGAGGAGGGATAGTGGATATATTGGACAAAGGATGTTGAGGATGAAGTTGCCA
>VUQH01090412.1:14228-24751 GCA_015106775.1 Etroplus canarensis | reverse complement strand
CACTCCCCCTGCTGCATGTCATTAAATGTTGTCTTCTCTCTCCCATAGCCTGTGCCTCTCTCTGCTCTCCTTTCTGTCTTCTCTGTTCCCTCACCCCCAACCGGTCGAGGCAGATGGCTGCCCCCCCCTGAGCCTGGTTCTGCCGGAGGTTTCTTCCTGTTAAAAGGGAGTTTTTCCTTCCCACCGTTGCCAAGTGCTTGCTCATAGGGGATCATTGGATTGTCGGGGTTTTCCTTTTAACACTGTTTTATCTTTACCCTACAGTGTGAAGCGCCTCGAGGCGACTTTTGTTGTGAATTGGCGCTATATAAATAAAATTGAATTGAATATAGCAGTGGACTGAAGACCAGACCAGAGAAGATGAGGAGATGCAGGGTTTAAATACACACAGAGTAATGGGGAAGTGGCAACAGGTGGAAAAGGTGCACAGGTGACAATCAGTGGCAGGAAGTAAAACTAAACATGATGCATAGGACACAAACAACTACCAAAGTTAAAGAGGAAGAGAGACAATCTTGTTTGAGAATGCAGTCATGAGACTCGACTTAATAGATGAACATAAACACAAGAGGATAACACTGAGGAGACACAGAGGAAACTAATGACCATATAAACACAGACAGGGGCTAGAACTGAGGCTAAAACATTAAACCAACCATCCATGACAATGCAATGATCAAAAATTGTAGAAAAACCCAAGAGCTACATCTCAGACACTAGAGGCCAAAGGTAGCATGTTAAATGTTAAAATTTTATGACAGTACATTTTGAAAAAGACTGAACAAGTATAGCTTGTTTGGAAGAGTTGCCAGGAGAAAGCCTCTTCTCTCTAAAAACAACATGAGAGCACAGCTTAGGTTTGCAAAGTTGCATCTGAACAACCCACAAACTTCTGGAACAATGTCCTTTGGACAGATGAGACCACAGTGGAGACACCTCATACCAGCTGTCAATCACGGTGGTGGAGGGGGGTTGATTTGGACACATTTCGCAGGCACAGGACCTGGGCTCCTTGCAGTCATTGAACTCTTCTGTATACCAACATATGTGAGGCTGTGTGTCAGATAGCTAAACCTATGCCAAAATTGGGCCATGCAACAGGACAATGGCCACATTCACAGCAGAGAATCTACAACAGACTGGCTGAAACAGAAAAGAATCAAGGTGTTGCAATTGCCAAGTCAATGTCCAGACCTCAAGCTCTTTAAAAGGTTGTGGTGGGACTTCAAGAGAGTGGTCCATAAAAGACTGCCCATAAGTCTCATGGAACTGAAGCAATGTTATAAAGAAGAGTTGGCCAAAATTCCTCCATAAAGATGTGATCAAGTGATACAGAAAACAGTTAGTTATTGCTGATAAAGATGGTTTTACAAGATATTGAATCAACTGGGTCACAGGCCCATATAAAGTCCTGTGAAAAGCTTTCATCCAGAGTATGGTCATTTGTATTACTACATTTTAACCTCCTGAAAATCACACAAGAAATATTCTAAAACATTTTTGCTAAAACTTATTCACAACATGATTTCAGCTGTTTGTGCAGCACTTAAAGAATAATTAGATATTTTTAGAAATATAGTTCTATTATTTCTCACAGAGACTTGGATAAGAAGATCAATAATACTCATGTGTTTAAATATGAAGTTACAACCAGGCAAGTGCTTGCTTAGTTTAATTTAGCATAGACTGAAAATGGTAGAACAGCTGTCCTGCAGACGCCCTTCAAAGATCTGATTGTTTATGATTAAGCATTTACGTGTAATGACTACCGATGGTAGAGTGTGAGACCTACTTTCCACAAAGATGCTGATCTTGGCCAAGAAATATCCTCTGCTGACCACTTCTTCTCCACCCTTTACAAGCCGGTCAGTAGACAGTCGGCACCATTAAGACTTCCTTCTGCTTTCAACTCCTTCCCTTTCTTTAGTCTTTTTACTGATTTTATCTGAAACAGGCCCTAACAATGGCATATTGTTTAGCCATCTTCAAAGTAAAAACACGCTCAAACCGAGTCTCTTGCACTAACACCATCTTGCCAGCTTCCCTACAAAAATGTGCCACCATTTCCTCCAATTCCGTCTCAGTTTCCTGCAGTCTCCAGAGTGGGGCTTCAACCTCCCCAATCCCGATTCCCACTTTGAAAAAAGCAGACATGCCCAGCTTGTCTCTTTTTCACACTCTAACTCAAGGAGGGGGACGAAAGAAGAACAGGAACTTGGACTTTCACACTTGCTACTTCCATTGTTCTGTCTTGTTTTCTCTTTCGGTTAGTTCGGGACAAGCCTGCTTATTTATAATGCAAGTGTCACCATGAGCGCTCACAGTGCCTTCCACCTGAGAATCAGGCGAGACAGCAGGATTTTAAAATTTAAAGATGGCTTTGTAAAGAATTAATGTGGTGAATACCTGAGGACATTTTTATTCAAAAATCCAGTGTTATTACCATGCCATATCACCTTAGATAGAACTATTATGCTCTTCCTTACTGTGTCATACATATGTGATTGCAGTAATAGATGCCTAGAATAAACGTGGACAAAGTGTCAAATTATGAGGTCAGTGTATGTATAAGTGATCCCTGTGAGACAAAAGCTCAGGCTTCAGACTGCTCTAAACACTACTCTTGGCTCTCTGTGATGTCAGAGAGGTCATAACCTTTGCCTGGTCATCTCACTTCTCACTCCCTGCTGCTTAAACCTTCAGATTGTAAGGGGAAGCCAATCAGAAGAAAAGGAGGCTGGACTTGAAGGGAGGTGTTTCAGACAGGCAATGGAGATAAATAAGATAAAGATTGTTTTATCTGTAAACTATGCAAATCTATTCAAGTTTGTCCAAGTATAAAAAATATGCAGTTGCAAATAAGCATAAGGCCCCTGTCCAATCTGGGTAATTCATGACATGTTTTCACCTTGTTGAAAAGCTGAGAATTAGAACCTTGTCAACACTCACAAAAAATTTGATATGAAGATTTGTCACACCCTGGAATAGAGCTGTGAGACAGAGAACCATGTACAGCCTAGCACTTGATCAGTATTGTCATTTTTTCATTCGTAAACTCACCATCAACACTCATATAGAAAATGAATGCTGTGGTTTAGTTGGCAGAAACTGCACATGGGCAAACTTTCGTTCAGTCCCATAACCACAAGTGTGAAAAATAAAGCACTGGATGCCTTTACAAATGTGTGGGGTAAAAAAAGCTCGGTTGATTCAAGTGTGCAACTGTAACAGGATGCTTGTGTTGCAACAAGTCAGTTCAGAAAATTTCTTCCCTCCCCTAGACATTCCACAGTAAACTGTAAGTGGCATTGTAGCAACATGCTGAGGAACCACAGCAACCCAGCCATGAAGTGACAGATCACATAAAGTTACAGGGGAGTTCCAAACGTCCTCTGGCATTAACATTAGCACCAAAAATGTGCGCCAGGACCTTCATGGCATGGGTGTCCATGACTGAGCAGCAGCATGCAAGACATACATCACCATGCACAATGATAAGTTTTGGATAAAATGGTGTAAAGCACAGCCACTGGAGTCTGGAGCAGTGGAAAGGTGTTTTGTGGAGTAATAAATCATGCTTCTCTATATCAGTGTCTGATGACTGAGCATGGGTTTGGCAGAATATTAGCTGCCTGACTGCACTGAGGGTAGGATAATGCTACTGTAAACTCTATGATTCCTCCCTGTGACAGTTTCATATTGTGTATACAGTACATATTGTACACAGTGTTTTACTCTAGAGTTATTATTGTTACAACTGGCAATTCATAGACAGTTCAATTTGTTTGTTTTTATCATATTTCTTACCTCTCAACTGTATATTTACTGCCTTTTAAATGTATATTTATTTATATAAAACTGTGCATATGTTACAAAATAAAATTTCCCCCTAAAGTATTCTGACTGTGATTATTTTCTCTGAGATTGGTCTGGGAACGCTTAATGCTTCAGCTTCCCAAGAAATTTTGGATAATCCTTTGCTTACAACTCAGAGGAAACAGTATGGGGAAGGCCCTTTTCTATTCTAGCATGACTATGGACCTTGCTTTGTGCACTGGGTACACCGTCATGGTTGGCTTAGTTTGGTATGGAAGAACTTGACCTTCCTGCACTTAGCCCTAACCTCAACCCCATTTATCACCTTTGGTGTGAACTAGAACAGAGGTTGTGAGCCAGGCCCTCTTAACCATTATCAGTGTCTGACCTCATAAATTCTCTTTTGCTAGGCAAAAATTTCCATAGACACAAAAAAACCCCATCCAGATGAGCGGAAGCTGTTGTAGCTGCAAAGTGGGAACCAACTCCATTTTAAAACCTATGGATTTAGAATGGGATGTCATATAAGCTCTAGTAGGTGTGGCTCAGGAGCTAGAGTGGGTCGTCTTCCAACACGAAGGTTGGCAGTTCAATGCCTGGCTTCTGCAGTGTGCGTGCTGAAGCATCCTCGGGCAAGATGCTGACCCAGAAATTGTTCCTGATACATCCATCAGATTGTGAATGAAAGTTAGATGTGCTTAAAGTGATATGAGAAAGCACTGTATGAATGGGGCTTGTAGTAAAAAGTGCTTTGAGTGCTCAGACCAGAAAAGTGCCACATAAACACCAGTCTGTGTAATGTGGAAGTGGCTTTTGTGTATTTCCAAACGGCCCTGTAAAATTTACATTTAACAATTGTAAGTGTAACAAGTCACACTACTGAAATCAACAAGGCATTGTGGCTTCTTGGCACTGGATCTGTTTGTTCAGATTTACAGTCAGCCATGGAGCTTTGAACTGAGTGTCTCTCTGAAAATGTGTGAAAGTTGGAAATCCTGTTTAGATACTGATAGCGTATTCCTGCCTTGGCTGTGTGTTAGCAGTATCAGCACCAGTTCTGGTATTTTTCCACCTGTTTATTTTGCAACATGATTTTAACACCACCTATTAAGTAAAGTCATGAATACTTTTCAAAAGGTCACAACTATCAAAAAATTCAGAATTCATGCAAAGTTGTGAAATGCGGTAGATGACACAGCTTTTATTCTTCAAAACCATCATACCCAATCAGCATTGTCTTTGATGCAGAATAATTATTCTTAATAGTAACTATTAAGAAAGATAAGCTTTGAGGTTCCAGCACATGCATCAAATTGAACACATGTTTCCCTAATTAGGACTAACCAAGCCAAGCATCCATCTGCCTGTGCTTTTAGTTCATGTTTCCCATCAGGAATGAAAGGTTATATTTTAGGACTTCCTATTGTGTTCCAAAATGTTTCCATTTACACGTGTGCTTTGGGAGAGAGTGGATGCACCTGTTGGTGTCCAGCTTGTTTCTACACAAACTGCACTTTTGTAAAGGCTTGCAGTTCCTAACACCTGAGCACTGATATAATTACAGTGCACGAGAAACAGATTTCCCGTGAGACGTTTCCTAAAACACTGAACTCCCCTCTTCTCGGAAAACTCTATTTTTGACCACACGTGTCATCAAAATACAATATCAGAGCTCACTGCAAATTTGGTCAAGTGAGACAAACGTCTGATTAATGCAGTCAGTGTATTTCATTTCCTCATTTTTACGCTCATTTTGCTTAAAAAAAGAATCACTGAATCACTGAATCACTCTGACCCAAACATTCTCTTGCCCACCATCAGCGAGCCAATCACTCTGTTCTGGATGCTTTGAATATTTAATGATCCTTATTAAAATATTTCAGTACCAAAATACACTCACCAGCCACCTCAGTAGTTACACCTTGCCGCAGCAACAATACTCGGGAAGGCTGTGCCTTTGAAACAATGTTCAGCCTAATGTGTGCCAAGAAAATATTGCCTACTCTAGTACAACACCAGTCTGAACTGTTTATACAAGGCAGGATGGATCTATGCTTTCATGGTGTTTATGCCAAACTCTGATCCTACCATCTGAAACTTGCAGCAGAAATTGAGACTCAGACCAGGCAACATTTTTCCAATCTTCTTGTCCAATTTTGGTGAGCCCGTGTGAATCACACCCTTAGCTTCCTGCTCTTAGCTGATTTGAGCTGCTCCTGTCGCTGTAACCTATCTACATCAACGTTTGACAAGCTGTGCATTCAGAGATGCTCTTCTGTATACCTTGGCAGCAAAGCGTGCTATTTGAGTAACCGTTGCCTTCCTATCAGCTCAAAGCTCTGGCCGTTCTCCTCTGACCTCTGGCATCAAACAAGGCATTTTGCCCACAGAACTGCTGCTCACTGGATGAATTCCCTTTTTCCAACCATTTTCTGTAAACTTTAGAGACGATTGTGTAGTAAAATCCCTGTCGATGAACGTCAGCAGGTCATCTTGGCCATGTGTACATGCCTAAATGCATTGGGTTGCTTCTATGTGAGCAGCTGATTAGACATTTGGATTAACAAACAGTTGAATGGGTGTACCTAATAATGTGGCCAGTGAGCGTAATCCCCAGTAAATCAGAATTATGCATACACTTTTCAGCACTATGATTTGATGTGCAATCCTGCACAAAAGAAGATTTTGAATATTTTTTAACGTATTGTCAGCTACAGTTTAAAGCACTGCCATTTAAAGCTGCATGTTACAACACCGTGCTGCAGCAGTGCTTGACTAAAAGAATAAAATACTTGTTCCAGCACTAACAGCTGTAAGAATAGCTGGAACTCTTCATAATGCAATATTGACAAGCATCATAAATTACACATTCAGGGCAGCGAGGGGTCACGGCTGGACCAAAACGGAGATTAGCCCAGTACAAACATCTGGGGGATTCTCGGCTCTGAGGTCAGAGGTGAGAGTGTGTTCGGCACAGCTCAGCAAAGTGGAAGCAAGACTTTCTACTCAGAGTGCACAAATCATATGAAGTAAACAAATACAATATAACGGAAAAGTATGAAGAAGTTTTTATATTTTATATATTTTATATATATAGTGACTGAATCATTTTGTACATGAAGCATGTTTCTGAAATGTTCACTTAAACTTCACTTTCGTGACAAAAAACACTGTGAATGGAGTTATATTGGTCTTATTGCTCCCCAGAGCAAATGAACACAGGAAACCAAAATGTGCAGCCCATTAGTGCATGCTGCGTCTGAAAAAAAGCTCTGTTAGTGCCTGTCTGCTTAAGGCCACCCACCCTTTGTTGCCTCTTGCAAACAGAAGGGCTGTGGTTTATTAGACCTCCTATCTGCTGATTTTGACCTCAGTGAAAAAAAAAAAAAATCATGACACCAGTATCACAGCCCCTGGGTTTTGTCTTGATTCGTTTTGGCTTTGGAACTCTTCGCTGATTTGGCATCGTTTGAGTTTCCCTTTCTGATAGTCATTGCTTTGATTTTGTGTTAGTATGTTCCTGATTTCCTTTCATTCTATTGTTAACTGCTCTTTTGTTATGTTTGGTTTCTGTGTTCTTGGAAAGAGTCCAGTTGTGAATCCTCCTTGCGTTTTGTTCCTGTTGCTTTAGAAATCTGTTAGTGTAACCTCCCCTGTGTCCTTAGTGTCATGTTTTGTGGCTGTGCTTTAACTTTTATATTCCGGTGAGGCCTGACAAAAAAAGTTCAAGACACCCAGGATATCTTTCCATTATCCGGCTTGACATGACTTGACTCTGGCAATAGGGATAAACGGTCACATGAAGGTGACTGTGGCTCAGTCTGCTGGGGGACTTGGTTGGGAACCAGAGGGTTGCTGTGAGCCGCCAGTTCAAGAGCAGCCTGGACCTGGAGGCCAGCTCAAGACCTGACAAGTTGAGACCCCATCCTGGACCCATATATATGGAGGTAGGCTGGAGGCCAGAGAAGTGTTGGCTCACAACCCCCCGAGCACTGCCGAGGTGCCCTTGAGCAAGGTACCGCACTCCCACATTGCTCTCTGGCACCTGTAATGGACAGCCTTTATTCATTCACCTCTCTAATGCATGTTCACTGTTTCCTGCAATACAAGTGTGCGTAACAACAAAAACTGAGTGTGTTTGATTTTAATTTTGCTACTAGGGATAAATAAAAGTATGTCTTATCTTAACTCAATAAGTCAACCCAGGGTTTATCAATCCAGCGACAGGCGTGTACATTTGAAAGGCGTGGGATTGACACCATCTGACCAAACATGTAGTCTACTGGCAGCAGATCAGCTGATTTTACAAAGAAAACTATAATATAAGAAAAATATGAAGAGGTTCAACACATTATACAGACTGAACCCAACACAGCTGTAGCAACCCAGTCAGCAGCATGAGTGCGTGTGAAAGGAAACGTACTCATCAGTGAAGTTTTAAAAGCAAGTGTATGCACTTTAAGTTCTTTGGTCAGTAAGACTGGAAAATATGCAACTATATTAATAAAGTTTAGCCAGTCTGTATGACTTATGTATTGCAGCTCTATCAGACACTGGATAATCTGATGAATTATATTTGTTATTCCATGAAGTTAATGTTTATATGTACATACAGACAGTTTAAAGTTTTTTTTTATTTTTTTCAGCTGCAGCCCCACTGGTGTTTAAGGGTAAAAAAGTAAAGAAAGCAAAATTCAATCACAGGCTCAGACTACACAGTGTCAGTAAAGATGAACAAGTTCAAAAAGGAGCCCTGTTTTAGGATCATATTAGTGCTTATGGAAGAATAACAATTTATTTAAAAAAAAAAACAGGTTTGCTGCTCAAAGACTTTAGAACAGGGGTGTCCAAATTTTTTTCAGAGTGCCAGATTTATGAATGGGAAAATCCCCAAGGGCCAAAAGCCCACGTTAAAATTTTATTGAATCATCAGCAGGTTATGGCATGAACTGGAAAACATGTCATTATTAAGATTTACATGAGCTTATCAGTCGTTGTGATCATCTCTCTTCATGAATATTCGGATAGTGCATCAGCATGAGGTATTGAACATCATGCCTTTTACTTCTATAAAGAACTGTCCAGTGAATCCTATGCTAAAAGAAGTAATGGCGTAAGCGCCACAGCGCCTTTCCTCAGTATTTAGAGTACTCAGCCAGCTCTTGTTGTAGCTGCCATGCAGATACCACTGGATCACTTTACAGACAAACTAACAAACTGACCACAGCAGAGGTTTGAACAACATGTGGCTGGGGATTCTGCGGTCACGGTGAGATGATCATATTAAGTACATCCCCTCTCTCTGTGATCATAAAAGAAATTTTAAAAAAGAGGGAAAAAATGCTGTAAACTGAGCATTTAGATCTCTCTTCCTCTGCTGGTTTAATGGCAGATTTTTTACTTTTTTTTCCCCCAGATTTTCTGTTCTTTCTGAAGTTTTATGAAAATGTGTGAGAGGCCTAACAGTCAGATATAAAATGTACAACCCTAGTTCCAAAAAAGTTGAGATGCTACGTTAAACATAAACACAATGTAATATTTTGGAAATCTCATAAACCAATATTTTATTCACAAAAGAGCATAGTAAACAGATCAGATGTTGAAAATGAGACATTTTACTGTTTTATGAAAACTACTATCTGTTCTTGAATTTGATGGCAACAACACGTCTCAAAATTTGGGACAGGGGTAACAAAAGGCTGGAAAAGTAAATGGGACTAAAAAGAAACAGCTGGAGAAATATGTTGACAGTAATGTGATTGGGTATAAAAAGGGCACCTTAGAGAAGCAGAGTCAGATGTAAAGATGGACAGAGGTTCAGCAATCTGCCAAAAACTGCATCTACAAATATTGGAGCAATTTCAGGATAATGTTCCCCAAGGTAAAATTGCAAAGACTCTGAATATTTCACCATCTACAGTACATAATCTCATCAAAAGATTCTGATAATCTTAAGACATCTCTGTGCACAAGGGACAAGGCTGAAAACCAGTATTGGATTCTCATGATCTTCAGGCCCTCAGGCAACACTGCATGGAATCACTGCGTGGGAATCACTGCAGGAAAACTTCCAGAAATCATTGTCTGTGAACACAGTCGGCCGTGCCATCCACAAATGTAGGTTAAAGCTCTATCATGCCAAGAAGAAGCCACGTGGATATGAATATGGTCCAAAGCTCATTTAAAATGGACTGAGGCAAAATGAAAAACTATTCTGCGGTCAGGCAAATCAAAATTTGAAGTTTGTTTTGGAAATCATGGATGCTGGGTTCTCTGGACTAAATAGGAGAGGCATTATTTGTCATGGTGTGCCATGCCGAGGGTGTGGTGTGGACCCATATGCAGGACCGCAGAGCCGTCGTAGAGTGAAAAGGTTTTATTCTTCCCAAAACCAAAGATAACAATACAAAGTTCATAAATCCTGGGAACATGAGAGGGTGGCACACGGGGAGACAACCAGTACGTCGCGACGCCGAACAACACAGAGGACGAGACTTAAATAGACAAGGACAAACCACAGAGCAGACGACAGGAGGATGGGACACAGCTGGGGACAATCAATGAAAGAACGACAAGAAGACAGGGGCGTAACTAGACGAAGACCACTAACAAAGGAAACAGGCAAGGCATGGGGCAAAAAGGGGAACAAACAGAACTCAAAAACAGAACACAAAACCCAAACCAAAACATGGACCATGACATTATTA
>VUQH01090412.1:0-12223 GCA_015106775.1 Etroplus canarensis | reverse complement strand
AACAAAGGAAACAGGCAAGGCATGGGGCAAAAAGGGGAACAAACAGAACTCAAAAACAGAACACAAAACCCAAACCAAAACATGGACCATGACATTATTATCAGCACTCAGTTCAACAGCCTGCATCTCTGATGTTATGGAGGCGCATTAGTGCCTGTGGCACTGGCAATTTGCACTTCTAGAAAGGTGTATATGCAGGTTTTAGGGCAACATATGCTCTTTTTCAGGGAGGTATTTGCATATTTCAGCGAGACAGTGCTAAACCGCATACAGTGCTGCTATTACAATAGCATGGCTTCGTAGTTGAAGTGTACAGATGCTGGACTGGCCTGCCTGCAGTCCAGACCTTATTGGAATTTAGATTGCATAAAAACGAACAATATTCACAGGCTGCTGGTGAAAACAGCAATTGCTATGCTGCTACATAATGATGAAGCCTCTTCTAGTTTAGTAAAGGCCTAAATTTTATTAGCTGCAAACCTGAGGTGCATAAGGGAATAAATATAAACAGTATAAAATACCATATGTTGCATAACCATTACCAGACTTAAATCTTTAATACCCACAAGAAAAACATTAACATTAAAGGCATCAGCTGTAATTCCAGGCACTATTTCCATTAAACAAGTGCTGATGGTCTCAACAGAAAGGTCACATTAAAAGTTGAAGGGAATCAAAATACTCTATAATATCTAAATAAAATAATCTAAACAGAATCCCTTGACAGACAGTTAGACAAACAAATGGGTAGCACAGGTATGACTCATACTGTAAGCTCACCATTTGCATGTGTCTGATCAGTGTTGATCCTAAAAACATTTTGTTCTTATCAGTTTTTATTGACCCCCAAAGCAAAAGCAACTGTCTGTTTTTATCCAGAGACTAATCCAGTGACTTTTAAATAAAAGCACCAACCTTTCATAGGACATGTGTCATACTAAATCTGAAATATCATAAACAGGTAGCTGTAACTGCTGGCTCATTGTTATCAGATCAAACATATGGCTTCCAGGGCAAGGTGTAGAAAGTGGCTTAGTGTGCCCAAAGCCAGCACTCTTGTTTAAAGTTGGCCCGGAAACACTGGCAATGTGTTATGTAATACCGCTCTCAAGGGAAGTCACTTCCTGTTTTGTGAAGTGGGAATTCCTGGGATGACCATTGCATTTGACATGCAGTTCCTTTTCCTGTCAGTGTGGTTTTCTGCACTTCTGTTGTTTTTTTGTTTTTTTTTCACACCAGCAGATAACTTGTCTGACATTTCATAACTGCGGTGAAAATGAATTCCCCACATCTGTGCAGTGTAACTCACATCGACCTCTTTAACCGGATGAAAAATGAGCCATTTTCCCTGAAATGAAGCAATAAAAGAGAATTCTGTCTAGAGCAGATAACACAGTACTCAGATTTTCAGTCAACAAAGACATTTGTTGATTCAGTGAGAAAGTGCTCTGAATTATTGCATGGAAAAAAAGACATTGATGTCTGCAGAATAAAGCAGTTTCTGATTAAAACTGTAAAAACAATCTGTTGAGTACTTGCCAGGCAAGTGTTGACCATTATTTAATAATCAAAAGAAAGTAGAGTATAGAGAAAACAGATTTTCCCTAAATACATGCAGTCTTTTCCATGCATTACTGTATGGACATAAAGAGGTCGCTATCAGCAAATGTATTAAAGTCTCAAATATCTCTCCATGGACAACGTTTGCAGATGACATTGTGAGCCACAGTGAGAGTAAAGGAGGAGGAGATGGAAGAGAGCCTAGAGAAGTGGAGGTCTGCACTGGAGAGAGGAGAAATGAAAGTCAGCAGAAGCAAGACAGAGTACATGTGCATAAATGAGAGGGAGACAGGTGGAATGGTGAAGGTGGATGAGTATAAATACCTGGGGTCAACCATCCAAAGCAACGGACAGAGCACAAGGGAGGTAAGTGAAGAAGAGAGTGGGTGGAGTGGGTGGACACAAGTGTCAGGGGTGCTTTGAAAATACTGAGATTTTCTTGAGTGACCAGAATGGACAGGATTGGAAATGAGTACATCAGTGGGACAGCTCAGGTTGAGAAGTTTCAAGCATCACTTCAAGCAATAACTTGAAGTGATCCTTTTCTGTTTGACTTTAACAGTCTCTCACATTGTTCTGAAGGAATTTTGGCCCACTCTTCTTTACATAATTTCCTTTCATTGAGATTTGTAGGCATTTGTTTATAGACAGTTTTTCTTAAAGTCCCATCATAGCATTTCAGTTGGGTTGAGGTCTGGACTCTGACTGGGCCATTGCAGCACATTGATTCTTTTTCTTTTTTCCGGCCATTCTGCTGAAGATTTGCTGTTGTGCTTGGGACTCACTTTCTTTATAGTACAATCCAGTTTCTGCCAAGTTTTATCTGTCAAACATATGGCCTCACACTGACTGGCTGTAGAACGCTTTGATATACAGAGAAGTTTATGAAACTTTATTAATCCCGGGGGGTTACTGGTGGCCTTAATAGCCACCATGCTTGACAGTTGGTATATGCTTGTGCTGATATGCTGTGTTTGGTTTTTATGATACATGGCATTGTGGATTATGGCCAAGCATCTTCCCTTTGCTCTCGTTTGTCCAAAGGAAATTGTTCCAAAAGTCTTGTGGGTTGTTCAGATGCAACTTTGCAAATCTAAGCCGTGCTGCCGATTTCCAGCCTGGGATTAATAAATATTCTCATTCTGATTCTTTTTAGAGAGAAGGGACTTTCTCCTGGCGACCCATCCAAACAAGCCATGCTTGTTCAGTTTTTTTCTACTTGTACTGTCATGACCTTTTTCATGTAAAAGGCTAACTGAAGCCTGAAGAGTCTGATATGCAGCTCTTGGGTGTTTTGTGGTCTCTTTGAACATTGCACTGTCTGACTTTAGGGTCCCTTGAGAAGTCCCCTCCTGGGAATATGAGTGACTGTCTTGATTATTTTCCACTTGTGAATAATCTTGCTCACTGTGGAGTTGTTGACTTCAGATTGTTGGGAAATGGCCTTATAACCCTTCCCAGATCCATAGGCAGCAAGAAGTTGCTTCTCTAAACCAGCAAATTGTCAATACATTTTCATAGGGGTGCTCACATTTGCTGATGATCAGTTTATCTAGTGCATTTGATTAGCAGTACCTAGCTACTAATTACTCTTTATATTCCTATGGATGCAGTAAGGCTGTGCTTAATTTTTACTGCGTCTACATTTTCGTGTAGTTTTTAAAATAATTAATGTTGTAATATGTCATATTGTTGTTCATCTGAGGTTGCATTTAAATTTTAGAACCTGGTAAGGACTACATGATTTTAATTATGTCTTGATTTGTAAAACCTCAGAATGACTGCACACGCTTGCAACACATGTACAGACACTAAAACTATTTGTTAATCAGATTCTCTTAAATTTACAGTTTTTTATAGGGCAGAGGTCAGATGGAGATTCAGGGGCCGGGCTGGCTGCATCTTGGGGTCGCAGCTGCCAGGTAGCGTGTGGTTCCCAGGCACTTGGAGTCCTGGGGCCTTGTCCTCAGCTTGCTCTGGGGTTAGCCATTTTCTGGCAGGGCGGGCTGCCTGTTGCCTCCGGTCCTCTGAGTCTCTTACCTTTGGCCGTGGGGGTGCCGTCTGGGGCTTCCCTCTCCCTCAGGTCTGCTGGGCCTGTCTGTCTGCCTTTGGCCCCCGGGGGGCGAATGTTGCGTATCATCCTCGTTATTTATATATGGGGGCGGCTGTAGCTCAGGAGGTAGAGCTGGTCGTCCTCCAACGGGAAGGTAGGCGGTTCAATCCCTGGCTTCTCCAGTCTACATGTGGACGCGTCCTTGGGCAAGACGCTGACCCCTAAATCGCTCCCGATGCATCCATCAGAGTGTGAATGTGTGCATGATAGTTAACCGCTCTTAAAGGAATATGTAGAATAAAAGTGCTGTATGAATGGGTGAATGAGGCTTGTAATAAACAGTGCTTTGAACGCTCAGAGTAGAAAAGTGCTATATAAGAACCGGGCCATTTACAAGCACGCGCGCACACACACACACACACACACACACGATTGCATGTTTGCTTGTGTATCATATGTCTTTTTCAGGTGCTGTTTGCTTTTTGAGTGTGTTGCTACAGATGCAGCGGTTGGTGATCCATTGTGCTCTCTTCTCTTTTCCCTGCCTGCCAGCTCTGGCATTCATATATATTAATCTAGATCATAAAAAACAATAAAATAAAAAGAACTAGACTAACAAGAGGAGCCTATAGAGAGTTCCCAAAGCTCTTCTTGGAAAATCAAATGTGTTTGACAGAACAGGGCATTCAGTTTATGATTCTGCTTGCTATATCTTGATACTTATGTATGCTGAACGGAGTGCCTGTAACACAAGGAATTATCCCCCCAGGGGATTAATAAAGTATTCTGAATCTGATATCAGCTGGACAGGACAGATGTGAAAAAATAGTTTCCTTTTCCTACATTAAACAGATTTTTAGGCTGATGTGCTGTTTAATTAGCATGGTACTTACAAGAATCATCCTTACAAATTCCCATTTAAATAGCAATGAATAAATTAAATCAATTGCAGTGACTTGTGGAGAAGATAATGGAGGCAACCCTTATCTTGGTTTAAAACACTCAAGTTGTCATTGTTTTCAGTGACTGGCAACCCACTTGAAATTATTGCTGTGACCACTGACAGCATTGCCAGAGACAAAGGTAGCACCTTTTTACATTAGTAGGCAGTACGAACCTTCGACTGCTCACTTGTATTTTCCCCAAGGGGTCGCCACAGCAGATTAATCGGCATCTGTAATTTGGCAGAGGTTTTACACCAGATGCCCTTCCTGACACAACCCTCCTTGGTGAGAGGGGCTAGTGTCCCCACCTAGAATCGAACCAGGGACCTTTCGCTTGTAGGACGAATGTGTAAACCACTACGCTAAAAGGACACTACATTAGTAGACAGTAAGTACAATTCTTTCAGACTTTACCTACATAGATTTATGTACTGCGACAAAAATTTACATAGTATTAGTTTTAAATGCTAGTGAAAAGTTAAAAAAAATGCTTATCTTTTGAGTATAAAATGTTTCCCTACAGTGGTGTGTAAAAGTCTTGAGCCTAAAGACTTTAAATTTTTCTAGGAAATGGAAAAGTATATAATGGAAACCAAAAACATATAATGAGCTGCAAAGTCAACAACTGATATCACCACCACTATGCTTCAACAGCGTCTGAACTCTCTTAAAAAAGCTTTCTCACCTTCTTCTGTTACTCCAGGCTTTTGGATTCTTGTTTCTTTTGGATGACTGATGTTTCCCCTTTTGCGACTTTGTTCCCATGTGCTACACCTGAGCTCTAAGGAACCCTGGCTGACCCACCCTTACGCTCAACCTAAGGATTTTGCCAAGGAGCTGTGGATCACCCAGACCTTCTGCCTATTTAATTCTCTGGATACTATGTGGACTTTCTACTCTGAGCCAGAGATATCCAAGGAAAGTGTCTTTGAACCCCTCTGTAAATAAATCAGAGCACCCAAGGATTCCACACCTCCACGTTTACTTTTGTATATACACAGTGATTTTAAGAAGCCCTCACACGTTTCATCACCTCATTGTAAATATTGTGTTATTAAAACTGTTAAAACTGTCCTGAGTATGTCTGCTTCTGGGTCCACTCAGGGGGGACACCAAGGCGTTCCCAGGCCAGCTGGGAGACAGTCTCTCCGGCATATCCTGGGTCTTCCTCGGATCTCCTCCCAGAGGGACGTGCCTGAAACACCTCCAGTGAGAGGTGTCCAGGAGGCATCCTGATCAGATGTCTGAACCACCTCAACTGGCTCCTTTTGATGTGGAGGAGCAGCTACTCTGAGCCTCTCCCGGATGACCGAGTTCCTCACCCTGTCTCTAAGGGTGAGCCCAGCAAACCCGCTGAGAAAGCTAATTTTGGCTGCTTATATTCGCAATCTTATTCTTTCGGTCATTACCCAAAGTTCATGACCATAGGTGAAGGCAGGACTGTAGATAGACCAGTAAATCAAAGGCTTTGCCTTAGAGCTCAGCTCCCTCTTTACCATGACAGTTTGGTACAATGTCTGCAGACGCTGCCCCGATCCATCTGTCAATCTCCCGCTCCATTCTCCCATCATTCGTGAATAAGACCCTGAGATACTTAAACTCCTCCACTTGGGGCAGGACCTTGTCCCCAACACGGAGAGGGCATGGACTCAGACTTGGAGGTACTGATTCTCATCCTGGCTGCTGCACACTCAGTAACAAACAATCCCAGCAAGGCCTGTAGGTCATTGCTCGATGAAGGCATCAGAACCACATCATCCGCAAACAGAAGAGATGAGATCCTATGGCCACTGATCATGACAACCGCCGTTCCCTTGCTGTGCCTAGAAATCGGTGACAGAGGACAGCCCTGGTGGAGCCCAACTCTTACGGGGAAAGAGTTTGACTGGTTCTTGGCAACACAAACCAAACTGTCACAATGGTTGTATAGAGACCGGATTGCTTGTAGCAATGAGCCCGACACTCCATACTCCTGAAGAACCCCCACAAGAAACCACGAGGGATGCGGTCGAATGCCTTCTCCAAGTCCACAAAACACATGCAGACTGGTTGGGCAAACTCCCACGCACCCTCAAGGATCCTTGAGAGGGTAAAGCGCTGGTCCAGTGTGCCATGACCAGGAAGAAAACCACATTGTTCCTCCTGAATTCGAGGTTCAGCATAGACCTTCCCAGGGAGGCTGAGGAGTGTGATCCTTCTGTAATTGGAACACATCCTGTTTAATGTGCCAAGTTGGAAATTTCAGTCACTGAGTACAGAATTGAACCTACTGGTTTTGGTCAATCTACAGCCTATTTCTTACACCTAATTTTGTGTGAAGACGACCCAGTTGGCACTGATTACAAGTGGCAAAAGACAACTTATGGACACTAACAATAATTAAGAGCAGGATGTGGGATTCTTTTTATTTTAAGTCCTTCCAAAGTGAGTAATGCACACTCACATTAACTTGATTGTGAAGTTGAGGCCAGTTAGTGTTACAGCCCATTGAGTGTATCTGCTGATCAAGCATCAATTAGGTGGGATATGTGTATAATCATTTTCATTTTAGATATGGAATTATTTTTAGACACGTATTTAATGTATCGCTGTAGGTCTAACCAATCCACATATTAATTTACGCTGCAGCTACACTTCAACCCAGTTCCCCCAGTTCTGTGGGAAAACTTCAGACCTTTCAACCCTGAGTTGCATCACTTAACCCATTGATTATACCCATGATTACTGGAGGCAAAAACCATGACAGTTATAATAACAGCATCTGAAAAGAAAAACAAAAAAACCATTTGTCATCTGCATTGGGTTCTGAGCTTTAGTGTGATCATTGAATTTCAAAGCTCCAGGTCTAAATCAGGGCCACGGGATTTTTTTCCTTTCAACACATGCAGGAAGTTTCCATACAGTCCATCACTATTACAGTAATTTTTGGTTTGATGTATCTTGTTTCACATGACACTCCACTGCCACTCAACGAGCACTTTGGGATGCAGTTAATCTCTGGAGCTGATGATGTGCAAAGCCCCTGAGAGGGGCTGAATGGAAGATGTGAGAACATTTTGCTGAATGTGAGAGGGAATCTATGTGTGCACTTCTGGCAGATACTTTTTAGAGAACACAAGAAGTTCTTGAAAGCAGTCAAAGAACACTTCAGTGATACATTGTACAGCTTTCTGTGGCTAATAACTAATATTAAAAAATAGAGTGACCAACACATTTTAATTGACAGAACAGGCTGGATAACCATCATTCAATCTGATAACCAAATAAGGACTGCAAACAACCCAAAGAATCAAGTACATTAATAGAAACAAATAAGAGAAATTTATTGATTAATGTCACCAGTAAGAAAAAAGGATACAGCTGTGTGAAAAGCTACACCCATGATTAAGTAGCTTGTAGAACCACCTTTAGCAGCACCAATTTTAAGTCATACAAAAAAAAAAAAAAAAACTTCATCAGTCTCTCACATTGTTGTTGAAGAATTTTGGCCCACTCTTCTTTACGTTGTTGCTTTGGTTCATTGAGGTTTAAGAGGCATCCATTTATGCACAGGTCTAATCAGGTCCAGTCGCAACATTTCGATAAGGTCTGGACTTTGACTGGGCCATTGCAAATCTGGTTTCTTTTCTTTTTTGGCCATTCCAGTGTTGATTTGCTGCTGTGTTTGGGATCATTGTCCTGTTGCATAGCCCAGTTTTGGCCAAGCTTTAACTGTCGGACAGATGGCCTCACATTTGACTTGAGAATACTTTGGTATACAGAGGAGTTCAAGGTGGACTCAATGGCTGCAGCCCAGGCCCGTGGCTGCAAAATAAGCCCGAATCATCACCCCTCCTCCACCGTGCTTGGTTGGTATAAGGTGTTCGTACTGCTATGCTGTATTTGGTTTATACTGCTTAATGCTCCATTTGGTTAAAACCAGCCACAGGGGTCCACAAGCCAGTGTACTCCTAGTGCTGGTCCCAAGCCCGGGTAAATGGTGAGGGTTGTGTCACGAAGGGCATCCGGTCTAAAAACGTTGCCAAATCAAATATGCGGATTTGTAAATGATCCGCTGTGGTGACCCCTAACAGGAGCAGCTGAAAGAATAAGAAGAAGAAGAGCATTAAGCATTATGGCCAAACATCTCCAATTTTGTCATGTCGGTTGAAAGAAAATTGTTCCAGAAATTTTATGGTTTGTTGAGATGCAGCTTTGCAGAGCTAAGCCATGCTGCCATCTTATTTTTAGAGAGAAGAGGCTTTCTCTTGGCAACACTTTCAAGCAACTTGCTCAATCAGTCATGAACTTCAAAGTTTACCATGCTAACCGAAGCCCGTCGAGTCTGAGCTGTGTCCCTGGGTTTTTTGCAGTTTCTGAGTTTTGCATGGTTTGACTATGAAGTAAATTATACCAGGGTGTCTACTCTTTGAAAAATTGTGATATCGCATAGAGTCCTTTCACATGATTGTATATACTATTTTGGAGTTACTTAATTTGCGTATTGTGGAATGCAAATAAATAAACAAACTTCTTCTTTTCATTCAAATTGCAGCTTCTATCCCAAGTGCAATTCACATGAGTATTTAAAAGCTTTATCACCAGCCTTTGGTGGTGGCATCATTTAGTATAAAGTATGGCATCAAGAGGTTGAAATTCCAGCTACAATTAAATATTTTGGACAACTGTACACATTCGCCTTCACCTCATGGCCTTCATCAGCATTAAGAACATTGCAGACATTATTTAAAAGGATAGGTTTGGAGTCATTCTGATCTCCCAATATAAAATAATTAAAATAAACCCACAGTCCCTCAGCCTTCACTTTATTCTATTTTGACAGTTGACACTCATCTATTTTTGTATGGAATGACAAACTAAATTAAACAAGTGCAATTCAAATTTAGCCTTTTCAAATTGTACATATTGTAAAATGAGCCGTGCTTACTTAGAACTATCAACAGTTATAGCACACAATTTGGCACAGAGCTCATGGGCAAATCTCTATCTGCTGCACCTGTTTTCTATGAAATGATAGACACAGCCGCTCTGCCCCCAGTCATAATGTGTGATTCTATGAGACCGATGGAAGACACTTTTTGCAACTGCACACACTAAACTGAGTGCTTATGGCTGTTTTCCAAGGCCCCGATACTCAGCACAGCACGGATGTGACGCCATTATAAATGTAAGGTCTTTGTGTGTATTAGTTTGCCTTAGCTTATCTTTCCAAACACCTTGAAGTGTTCTTATCTTCACTCACCACTCCTCCATTTCACAGCCAAAGTGTATTCATTTTTTAAGTGCCTATATATGTTCGGCATGAGGCTCAATCATTACTCAAATTTCGAATTATTTGTTTTCTTCCTACTTGTTGAACTTGGAAGTTAAAAAAATAAATAAAAAATTATCGCTCAATCTAAGAAGGAAGAAATGTAATTCTAAAGGAAATCTGAGAACACAATGCATTGTGTGAAAGACCTTGGTGCTATTGGAACACTATTTCAGCAACGGTTGGCCCTGATGTCTTCATTCACTTGTTTTTACTTCTGCTACTGTTTGAATCTCTCAATATTAAAGCTTTCTAGTGTAACTAAAAGTTTAAACATTCCAGCTGTGACTCTGAAGACAAATATACAATAGTGACTAAAACAATTTGCTGAACAGAACACAATAAACTCTTCTTTAGAAAGCCTATAATAATAGGTGATACAGAGCTTAAATAAAACATCAAAAGTTAAATAAAACTGGAAAAATAAACACACCGATAGTTATTACACTGTACTAACTGTTACAAAAATCCCACAGAGTTCTTAAAATTTCTCAAATGAAACGTGGCTGTCACATCAAATTGTCATGTTAGCATTATCGCACCAGCAGGAAACAGACTGTGACAAACACAATAAAGCTTACTGTAAGACTTTGTGTAACAGAAAAAAAAAAGTATAAACAGCCTTATTGTATTAGGGCCGTGTTTAGATGAATGCCCCGCCTGTGGTGCCAAGACCACAGCTGATGTCATCAGAACAAACTGAGGAGAAATATATATAAACTGTAACCACTGGCTATTCAGTGATGTTGACACGCCAAAACCAAGAATGCCAACATGTCCTTGCACAAAAACACAGCAAGCTAATACCACATTTGACCCATGAATCTTCACATTACATCACCAGTGCAATAAGAGGTATATCTGGGAGTTAAGTCAAACAGTAAAAAAAATGTACAATATTGTGCAAAAGTATTGAGACACCCCTAATTTCTTTTTATATGAAAATGGGTACAAATATTTATTGAAATATGAAAATATAAATGGAAGTACAGTAAAAAAAAACAAAAAAAAAAACAAGGGCACCCCCTTGTTTTCTCCCCAAAGTGTCACCACAGGGGATTAATCTACATTGTTAATTTGGCAGAAGTTTTACGCTAGATGCCCTTCCTGGTGCAACTCTCCATGGAGGGAAAGAGTACGTAATGTACAAACAGAGTTTGTACAATCCTGACCAGCTTGAAAGTCAATATTTGGTATGACCGTCTTCTTCAACACAGCCTGAACTCTTACACAAGCTTTCTTGTCATTTTGTAGGCCCCAAACCATGGAAGAGCCTCCACCGTGTTTTACAGATGGCTATAGACACTCACTGTTGTACCTCTTTCCTGACCTCCTCCTTACATATTGATGACAATCGTCAATATGTATGGAGGAGGATCGTCTGATTGTTGGGGTTATCTCTCTAACACTGTAGGATCTTTACCTTACAGTGTAATTTCCTTGAGGCAGCTTTTGTTGTGATTTGGCTTTATCAATAAAATAGATTTGAAATTGAATTGAATATGGACCATAAATTGCTCACAGCATAAGACCTGTTGCTACTGATTTTCAGTCCAGCTCTTGTGTAATTTGGCACACCTCAGCCTCTTCTCCCAGTTTCCTTTCCTTAAGAATGGCTCCCTAACAGCAGTAGATGGATCAACTGAAGGTCCAGATGCTTCTTTCAGGTCCTGTGTCAGGTCTTTGCTTCATTATTTTATTTTTTTTCCCCCTTTCAGATACTGTTCATAAGTCAGTTGCAATGACCTTCAGAAAACCTGGAGACCTATTGCTCAAAACTACTTTTAAAGATACAAGAAAGTCTTGCTTACTGGAAATTAAAATATAAAGACATGAGGGGATGAATGTGATACTTGTCGATAGATGGATAGCGCAAGAAATGTGTGATTAAAAGAAAACTGAGAAATACTATGTAAAAATATGGAACTGCAACTTTATTTCATGTATTGGCGTTATGTCACAGTCACTTCATTACCGTTTCATCTCTGCAGTGTTGTTGAGGCTGCAATCTACATTTCAGGTGCATGCTTTATGTACATCATCGTCCACAGCTATGCCTGTTTGGCTAATAAAACAGAATTTCACAGCACTGGGACGCGGGAAGGACTTCTATTCAATCAAAGATTTTGGCAAACCTGGGTCCTTGCACCTGTGTGCTCAGCATTTTTTTTTTGCCAATATATTTATTGTCTTTTTCAAAATTATTTCAAAAAAACATAAAAAAAAAAAAAAAAAAAAAAAAAGAAAAAAAAAAAAAAGGGGAGGGAGAAGAAAGAAAATGGGGGCTACGTTTTACAGCATTCTTAAATCATTTCAGAAAAATCTAACACTTTCATTTGTCATCATATTTATATA
>VUQH01090411.1:37864-48760 GCA_015106775.1 Etroplus canarensis | reverse complement strand
GCCGAGCGCTGGGTTTCGGGTATCACACGAACGTGACACCGGATTAGCCCATTCAACATGAGGCTAAGCTATCGAGTTCTGACCGGACACGACTACGACCGGACCGCGCGCAGCTTTTCGGGTCATTCTGTCCCGAGTTCAAGCCAACCAGGAGTGTAACTGTCTGTCTGTCTGTCTGTCTGTGGATGGAGGCCTCCATCTGTGTGGGATGCTCCATCAGTCCCTCCCCCTGCTTCAGTCTCATGACCGCGGAAAGAAGCCCCGTCACCCGGGCACAGGCTGGCCGAGCGCCTTCGCAAAGCCCCGCTGTTCCCGCCTAAAGATGACCGTTTACCCCTGGCGCCGTTCCTGAAATTGCAAGCGACTCACCGAGGGCCGTTTTCCGCCGTTTTCGTAGCTTTTCTCCTCCCAATGAAAAGATTAAGCCGTCGCTGCTTCCCGTTAGGCGGAGCGGCGGATCCTGACGCGAGAACGGCAGAGCGAGCCAATCAGAGGCCGGCGACCGAATGAAGTCCCGCCCGCTCGAGAGGGTGATTGGCGAAGCTGGTGGTTGGCCGCTTGGCGACGATTGGTCGGTGGTGGGAGAGGGACGGTAAACAGCAGTGAAGGCGACGGTGATTGGCTGTAATATATACCTTGGTCTGACATTTTGTTTGCAGTATCAGATTTCATCTTGTGGAGCTCCTTCCCATTCAAACAAACAGAGGCACCAGTCTGCAGAGCATAACGCAGAATTTACTGTTCATTATTTATTATTGTGTGCATATTTAACAGGAAAGGTAAAGATAAATAATGCACATGCTCACAATCTGATCTCCAGAAGGAGGATGCTCGTGTTGGCAAAGAAAGAACACATATGTATGTACACTTTTGCATGCACAACCAGAAATATTAGGTGTTGAAGGAGGTGCAGAACCAGGCCTGGTCTTCAGTCCGTCACCATACGCCTTGGTCCAGTACGGGGTCTTGTATTGGTGGGTCCTAAGTGGGCCACCGGGTCTAGGTTGGCTTTGAGCCGACAGCCTCAGCAACGCTCTGGCTCCCGCCCAGATCCTCCGACCCACTGAGCCACTGCCGCCCCAGGTCATACTTTATGCATATACAGTGGTTTGCAAAAGTAGTCCAGACTGGTGAAGAGAAATGGAAAGAAAGTATTTTCAAAATTAAAAAAAAAAAAAATCTCTGTAAGCTCGGCACATCTAGCCACTGTGATTTTTACCCTTTCTTCCAAAAAAAAAAAAAAACCAAGAAACTGCTCCAGCTTCTTCATGTTGGATGGGTTCTGCTGGTGTACGGCAATGTTCGAGTCATGCCACAGATTCTCAGTTGGGTTGAGGTCTGGGCTTTGACTAGGCCATTCCAACACATTAACACATTTCCTCTTAAACCACTCGAGTGTTGCTTTAGCAGTATGCTAAGGGTCATTGTCCTGCTATGGGACTATATTGGTTATAAGCTACTTATTGTTTATTAAGTGTCAGACATCTGTGTGCAAAAAAGTGTTTGTATCAATCTATATCTCTCTCTAGCGCTATATAGATATATAAATATACATACACACATTTTTTATACTAGTCTTTTCATTTATTTGAAGCATCTCTCTTATCTTTGTAGGCAGAAAAAATGTCTAGTAGACTAGCTAAGCTCTCTTGTACTGGATGGACTCGGCATACAATTCCGTTATACTTATGTACAATGACAAAAGAGTTTCTTATTCTAAAGTGATACACCTATAGCATGGCATAATTTGCCAAAGATTGCTCAAAAACAGGCACGTCGGTCTATGAAGGCATCCCTACCAAAACTGAGAGCTGGTTACAGACAGAGCAGCAGCTGAAATAAGAGGATAGAAGAACAAACTTCAGCTTCCTTTGCTGGGGCCTATCCCAGGCTGTCATGGCGCGAAAGGCAGGGCACACCTTGGACAGGTCGCCAGTCTGTTGGAGAGCCAACACAGACAGACAAGACAGACAACCATTCACGCCTGTGGTCAATTTAGAATTGCCAGTTAACCTAACACCTGGGGAGAACCCGCACAAGCACAGGTTGAACATGCAAACTCCCCACAGAGGGGCCTAAGCTGGATTTGAACCCAGATCCTCTTGCTGTGACAGCGCTAACCACTATGCCACCATGCCACCTGCTGTTATGAGTCAATTACCCAAATTTAAATAAAGTCTGTTTGATTTTGAGCAGCTGCCCTCGGCAAAGACACCCAGTGTCCACACAGCGTCGTGGTTTTACACATGTGCCTTACAAGCAAACGGGGGGGCATCCGGCTTAAAACCTCTGCCAAACTGCCAATGCAATCCGGAATAATTTGCTGTGGTGACCCCTTGGGGAGAATACAAGGGAGCAGCTGATGGCGCATTCTCTCTTACTCAGCGAAGACGTCACAGCCTTTATCCAGCCCTCATGTTCACAAAGATCTTCTGTTAAAGAAACATAATCAGCTGTACTGGGAAGAAGAGTTTAGCCAGATGAAACACAGCCAGAATTAATAATTTAGTTCTGTTCATGACATTTCCAACTGATTAATTTTTTAAAAAGCTAGTGTACTTGAATATACTTCCCAGCATGCACTACCATTAGATTATCATTTTCCAGAAAGCAGTTTTCTTACTCAATTTAAAATAATCTTTAGTGATTAGGGTCATAATGTGTGTCATTTCATGGATAAATCGTTCCTGGGCCTGCAGCGACTGCCAGCAGTGCAACAACCAAAAAATTGGCCATGAAGAATAAGCTGGAGAAGATGTTCAGATGACCTAAAATCTGCAACATTAAGCTTTTACACATTTCAGACAAATGATGGACATGGAAATGAACACTGGCTTTAGCTCAAGATGTGATTGGGTGGGAAGATAACATGCGTTCTACAGGGACATCTAGTGGCCACAAGTGCTCAAAGCACTGATACTGGAATGAAGAGACGCAGGTGGAGTGGTTTACACGCTTGCTTTAAAAGGCAAAAGGTCCCTGGTTTGATTCCAGGTCGGGACACGATCCCCTTCCACCATGAGAAGCTGCACTTGGTTAAATTACTGATGTGGATTCCTCTGCTGCGGTGATGCCATGGGGGAAATATAAGGGTGAAGGTGTCACACGTGAGGCCCGGGGAACTGTCCCGGTCCAATCGGGCCCGTCAGCTGGTTTTAAAAAATGTGAAAGTTGTAAAGGAGGAGAGAAAAGTGATTAAAGTAAGCTGTGGTTGTATTGTCAGTTTTATATTAAATAACAGAAGTTCCTGTAGTTTCAGTATTTACTATAGAAATGTTAAGTTTTAAACAGTGAGTTAAAAAACACCACAAAATTTTTAAAAATAAAATGAATTCACAAAAAAATTATGTTGTATGAATACAGAACAAAGTCTGGGTAATGAGCTTCCAGTGCTTTTTCTGTAATTTAGTACTTTTATTTAAATTAAATCCAGTAGTTTACACATTTGCCTTACAAGTGAAAGGTCCCTGGTTCAATTTCAGGTGGGGACACAAGCCCCTCTCACCATGGAGGGTTGCGTCAGGAAGGGCATCCAGCGAAAAACCTCTGCCAAATTACCGATGTGGGTTCCCCTGCTGTAGCGACCCCTTGGGGAGAATACAAGTGAGCGGCTGAAGGTTAGAGCTTTAATTAAAGTTTAAGCCCAAAGAACAACGCTGATGGGGTTCTTGGCGACGACCCCATCGGGATAAAGTTCCTGAATACGACCCTGCTTGGGTTAGAATCACTGAGCCCTTCACCAAAGGCCATGTGACAAGATAGAGAACCAGTCAGTGGTTCAAAACAACAAAAAAAAAAAAAGGCCAGTAATTTTGCCAATTTTTGTAAATCTGAAGGACATGACGACACCTTAGTGGCACACTTTATCTGGTTGGTAGTCCAGCCGTAATTACACATGAAAGGGAGTTCTGAGGGCTTCTTTTGTTCAAGTTTAGACTTGACTTTTGCTCAAACGTGTTTACTTTATGCAAGATGGTCACAGTGTTCTCTGCCCACATACCTTGTCACCAGTTGGCTGTTTTGTACAAGCTAGAGAGAACAAGAGAGGTTCCCAGTCATGTCCAGGACAACAGTGCTAGTCCTCTGCATGTCCAAACCATCTCAACTTGAGCTGTCCCTCTGATGGGACTCGTATCTAATCCTGTCCATCCTGGTCCCTCCCAGTGAAAATCTCAGCATCTTCACCTCTTCCACTTCCAGTTCCACCTCCTTTTTGTCAGTGACACCATCTCCAAACCAAACATCATAGCAGGTCTCGGGTCTTGTAAACCTTCCTTTTCACCCTTGCTGCTATCTTTCATCTCAAAGCACCCCTGACACTTGTCTCCACTTACTCTGACCTGCCTGCACTCTCTTCTTCACTTTCACATTCAGTTTTATGGATACTGTTTATACTGTGTACTGTGTACACATGTTGTTGTTGTCTACATGCTGCTGTAACATAAGAATTTCCCAGCGTGGGATGAATAAAATACTTATAGATGGATCTATGATTTCAGTTTTTATATGTTCCATTTAATTAGGAGTGACAAAAAAAAAGGAAACAAGTTTCTGTATATCCTGTTCCTGACAGGGACACAGAAAACACCATGGAATCATCCTTCCATGTACATACAGAGAGGAATGTAAAGAAAAGCTCTGACTTGCTGGCGCTACTGAAGACGTTGAAGATATTTAGAATGATTTGAAGAGGAGACCTTTCATATCCTTGATTTGAAATGAAATCAGCTGATTAGTTGGATGGGGGCGGGTTCAAATAGGAGTGGAAGCCATCTTGGACGTTTGCTTGACTCTGAGAAGACTCCCTGGTAGTCAGTCGGCTAAAGATTGAACACAAACACCGCATACGGAACCGGCTATTTCACTAGTTCGAGGTAAACGCGCATAAAACGCAACTCGTTCGGATCATAGACAGCTCATTGCTGTATGTTCAATTATTCCGTGTAAGCTAGCAGTTGAGTTTACTGTTGACGTTGTTTCGCCTTCGCTAGCCAGTTTGGGTTAGCTTGCTAGCACACTTAGCACCGCAGTCTAATTTCGGCTTCGGGTTATTCTAGCTGATGGCGGGGAGCTAGTTAGCTTTATTATCGGGCTTGCATTTGAAATGGTCAAATACGAGTTAATTTATGTAGTAAGAGACTGGAGTAAATTTATATACCAGCATCGCGGCACTGGCTACAGAAACATTGCATTAGCATGAAGCTTCATGTGCCCGCTGGTCATATGTCTGCTGCTAACAGAAAGGTAAATAGCCCACTTCTCCTGCGAGGCTAGAGATTGGTATAAAATGAGCAGAAGACTTCTCCCGTTGAATCCGATATTAAAGCATTTATCCAATAGAAACCCCACACAGCGCACTCTGATGTAACTGTACACTTAATCTGCTGATGCTCTTGTCTTTATCGGCCCTGCTTTCTCATTGTTGAGGAGGCTAAATAACATACGCCGCCGTGTTGGCTAACTTCACAGTAGGCCAGCCGTTTACCGTTCCTGCCTTTCGTTAGCAAAATGGTCTTCTTCGAAAGTCTTACCAAACTCTGGTGCTGCATGCGGGGACATTGGTGTTTTATTTTTTGTATTTCGTCAGATGTTGAGCTAATAACGCCGTTTTGTTTGTTTTCAGGGTTGGAGAGCCCCGAGGAAGGACACAGCGGCCCAGTTTAGCTCCTCAAGATGGCTAGCTGAACAGTCAGCTACTGCTTGAACGCTAGCGAAGCCCTCCTGATATATTGTTTTCCAGATAACGACAGATTAAATCTATGCTGAGCCCTAATTTAATTTCCATGCTTGGAACTCTTATAAAAGTTGAGAAGAGGAATTTGTTTCTGGACACTTGATGTCTCAAAATATTGAGGTGGATAAAAGGATTTAGTATTTACCTTTAGTTAATTATTAAGGTTTAAAAAGGCCAGGGCGACTTTACGTTTTGAGTGGACTTGCTTCATCTGGAAACTGGTGAAGGTTTCATAGCTATTGGGATAGACGAACTAAGTCAAGTAAACATGAGCACCGCCAGGACAGAGAACCCAGTGATTTTGGGCTTGTCCAGCCAGAATGGACAGCTCAGAGGCTCAGTGAAGCCTGCTGGAGCACCAGGTGGAGGTGGAGGAGGGCCTCAACAGCAGCAGTTTAACCAGATGAAAGGCACAATCAACAATGGAAACTCCCAGCCGGCCCCTACAACAAACGCTGTCATCAAGTAAGCTATATAACATGAGAAATAAAACAATCTTGGCCTATATTTCCTTAATGTTTACCAGTTATTTCTGTCAATGTACTGTGATCTACCCACCACAGGCCTGGAGATGACTGGAAGAAAAATTTGAAATTGCCCCCAAAGGACATGAGGATGAAAACTTCGGTTGGTACCCCATAGCTATCATTTTAATGAGCTCAAGACTAATGAATTTGGAGGTAGAATTTGTAAACATCTTATTTGTGCATTTGTTAGCTCTTCTACAAGTTTTCTTGCCTGGTAAATACAATTTGCTGAGTTCTGATTTTACAGATTTCCCAAATTTCATACAAGCCTGCAGTCACTTTATAAACTGTCAATATACTGATTTTGATATCACTTTGATGATTTCAGGATGTGACTGCAACTAAAGGCAACGAGTTTGAAGATTATTGCCTAAAGAGGGAGCTACTTATGGGAATCTTTGAGATGGGCTGGGAAAAGCCATCTCCAATCCAGGTACATTCAAACTGCTCTGATTTGATCTCTTTTGACAGCAGAACAAGAATTGTAAATGAACAGGTGCTTTTCTACTCTGAGCACTCAATGATTTTTTTTTTTTTTTTTGGGGGGGTGGGATTTATGACAAACCTTATTCACCCATTCACACATGATGTAGCACATTAGTCTGTGCCTTTAAGTGCATTTAACTCATAGCTGCATTGGGTGCAGTTTGGGGTTTAGTGTCTTGCCCAAGGACACTTTGGCATGTTGACTGGAGCTCACACAACCAACCTTCCGATTAGAATATAACCGAGAGCCACAATTGCCCCTAGTTTTTAATTCTTAAATGATTTTATTTTCAAACCTGGTTATTAGTGAAGGTGAACTTAAAACAGGAAAACTGAAAGCATCTCTGTCCCTAAGGAAGTGCATGCTTTGAGGTTTAAAGAGTTTGGCGTAATAGAAAAACACAGGCAGCTCTTCCAGTTCCTTGACTTTTGACACATTGTCAGACTTTAGTAGTTTGGCAAATTAAACTAGTAATGTCACTTTAAAATAGTCAACATAATTCCTGTCTACCACGTGCTGATGGTGAAATGGTTTCAAACCTTTAAGTCTCATGTCACAGCAATTGTACACCTTGCAGTGTCTTATTTGTTAGACCTAATTTTGTGCAGATGTTCTTGATCCATAGAAGATGAGTTCTCATAACTCTGGTGACCCCCTGGTGTAACTACTTGTAATTTAGAAGATGGATTGGCATAAAAGCTTTTACAGGCCTGTATGGTTCCTTGCTTATCTTTCCAAACTTTCATCTCCCCACTTATCTGGCCTCATTATGAGGTTAACATTTTTAGTATCTCATTTGGGAATGTGGTTTCACTCACTTGATTTATAAGCAAGAATCACCCTGGAATAAATTAAGTTTCAGTTTTATCGCACTAGCCTTACGCGTGCTTCCCCTGTCTTTTCCAGGGAAAATGTAAAGAGGGTATGCTGATCATGGTGGCGCATACAAATAGGAAAACTTCATTGTGGGTGGACCCATGTCACTGAGCTACCTGAATGGGCTATTAGTGGGAAAATGAAGCAGGACTTGAAAATTAATATTTTACTTTCAACTCTGGAAAATCATATTGAAGGTTGTAACATTTAGTTTGAATAGATTAAATTTAGTGTGTGACTCTATAAAGTTAAAAAAAAAACCTTATTGTTTATCTGTATTTACTCCTTTGTTGTGCAGGAGGAAAGCATCCCCATTGCACTGTCAGGAAGGGATATATTGGCCAGAGCCAAGAATGGCACGGGAAAGAGTGGAGCCTACCTCATTCCCTTACTTGAACGTATTGACCTGAAGAAGGACTGCATACAAGGTGAGAGCTCGCTTTCCAACACAGGTTACACTCATTAGAGGAAGGAATTAAAATACATACATTACATTATGGGTTTTTAACTTGCATCTTGCTTATTAGACCAAAACAGTGATGCTACTTTAATACTGTCATATTTTTCAAAGTAGAAATGCAAAATTCTTAATGTCATTGTCTGAAATGGTAACTATTTCTAATTCTGAATATGATATTGTTTAGGATGACGGGTGCTACGATGTGTAGCTAGAAAACGAGCTGATGTATTGCAACATGGGTGTTTCAGTGGCAACGGAATGAACTCTAAATTGTGCAGAATGCAGTGCTAGTCATGCCAAATAGTTTGTAACAGCCTCAAACTTGAACTGCAAAACTTGCACAACATTTCCAGCTACACACTACATCAGGACATCAGGTGTTAAATTCAACACGGCTTATTGGATTCCTTTAGAGGAGAAAACCTTTTTACTAAATTTAGATCAGATTCTTTTCTAGAAGAAACATTGACTACTCACAAACTATTTTATTTTACTTTTTAATTTTTGTTCGAGGGTTTTGCTCCTGTTTTCATCCTTGTTTCGCACTAAACTTGTTTCATAAATTTGTTTTTAAATGTATTAACAAGACACTTGGATGGTAAAGAAGTGTAAACATTTCTTGATTGATTTACATTCTTTTGTCACAGAGCAAAATTAAAGTGGTTGAACCAAGTCTGAGACATGCCTCAATTAGACTACTTTTTCATTTTTTTTGATGACTACAATATGTAAAGTGTAGCAGTATCATTGTTGGTGAAACTACAGTGCTGTGTCTAATCTTAGTTACTTAATCGGGGTTAATAATGCTTCACAAGTTTGAAACAAGTGTTCTTTGTTCCAGCTTTGGTCATAGTGCCCACCAGAGAACTGGCTTTGCAAGTTAGCCAAATATGTATCCAGGTCAGCAAACACATGGGTGGAGTGAAGGTCATGGCAACCACAGGTGGAACCAACCTCCGTGATGACATCATGAGACTTGATGAAACGGGTAATCTTGCATGAGTAACATCAGTGTGACTAAATGTGTTTGGTTGTTGTTTTTTTTTTTAAATTCACACCAGACTGTGTGGGTCTGTCTGGACCCCTACACAGATCATCTTTACGCAGCCCCAAAGTTTATTAATTAAAATATTCCAGGATCAAATGTAGATGTTCACTGTATGGTTGTTACTAAAACTCATTCAGTTAAAATAATGAAATTTAAATTTATTATATAATGCATATCATGACAACAGTTAACTTGCATTTGTGACATTTAAACACATCAGGAGTGAAAAGAGGTAAGTGGAGAAAAATATAAAATGTCTCTCAGCAGCCTTGGCTATGGTGGCATAACTGATGGTTCAGGGTCATCTGATCCAGCCCTAACTATAAACTTATCAAAAAAGGAAAGTTTGGCCTGAGGATATGTCTCCTGAATCCAAAGAGCTGGTTTCACAGGAGAGGCTCAATGGGTGAAGGCTCTGCCTCCTTTTCTACTTCTAGAAACTCTAGGAACAAGTAAGGAAGGCTGCAGTCTGTTTTGCGCTCTATTGGGATATGATACTATAAAATCTTTCAAGACATGATGAGGCCAGATTATTCTAGACTTCATAGGAAATGAAGGGGTTTAACCAGGAGTCTGAAGTGATGGTAGAAATGTTCTTTCTAGTCCCTGTCACTACTCACTGCAGCATCTTGGATCAACTGAAGGCCTTTCAAGAGCTTTTAGAACAGCCTGATAATGACTTACAACCTAGAGTAATAAATGTATGAACTTGTTTTGTACCTCTTAGGCAGTTTTTAATTTTAGCCATACTGATCAGATGCAAGAAGGCAGTTCTACATGTTTGTTTAATGTGAAAATCCCTGCGTACACTGAACCAAAAACATGAATGCTTTATAATTTAAAGTTTATTTAAATTTCTGCAGCTGTGCTGAAGACGGCACAGCAGACTAGGTATATAAAGCACACAGATGTATTCTGATACTAAGGTAGTTGGATGTCAGTCTTGACTTCATTCTGGAGTCTTAAGTCTGTCTGATCTTATTTGTAGTCAACAAAGATATTAAAGTCTCTCAGTAGTTGGTTGTACAGCAAACCTATTGGCAGACAATGGAGGCTGGTGCCTGAAGTATTCTAACCAAAACGCATGATATCGGAGTGAATACTGCCAAATACATACTGATTTTTCACTAAAGTTGTCAATACAGCTTTTGTTACCTGAATCCTCAGCAGCTGAATATCAACAATATGATCTATGTGATTTACAATCTCAATGCTACATTGAAAGGTGTGCATTTTAAATCCTTAGCCCATTTATCACTGTATTTCTCTGAAAATCTAGTGGACCTCAAACATTTTTACTCTTTCATTTATTTTTCAGTACATGTGGTCATTGCCACACCTGGGAGGATTTTAGACCTTATCAAGAAAGGAGTGGCCAAAGTCAGTCAAGTGCAGATGATTGTTCTAGATGAAGTGAGTTAAACAGTTCACATTTCATTCATTTTGATTTATTGTTTTTTTTTTCTAAATAAAGCCAACTTGGACAATTTGTGCACTTGACACACCTAAATGTGCTGCTTTCCCCCCCTTCCCCTGTCCATCTGTTCAAAAGGCTGATAAGCTCCTGTCTCAGGACTTTGTGGTCATGATGGAGGAGATCCTGGGCTTCCTGCCCAAACAGAGGCAGATTTTGCTTTATTCTGCAACCTTTCCTCTCAGCGTGCAGAAGTTTATGGTACTTTTTTTTTTTTTTTTTTTTTTCCCCCCCTTTTTTTTTTTTTTTTTATTTTTTTTTTTTTTTTTTTTTTTTTTTTTGAACCATTT